>PVJX010003702.1:62228-104816 GCA_004027295.1 Dolichotis patagonum
TGAGATATTATAGTAGCCATTGATCATAGTTATTCAGTTCAGAATGTCCTGTAATTCTTTCATTCTCTTGAATGGTTTTATACTATTGTGTTATGTTTGATATTATTGTATCTGAAACTATGCTCAACTATAGCAGAGAAAGAGATATTTTGACAGCTACTGTTAATGTCTGGTTGTCTTGTTGTAAAGTGTTGTGTTGTTTATGTTGTTCTGTTCTGATCTACTTTGTTCTGCCCTCTTTTGTTTTATTCTCTTTAAAATAAAAAAAAAGTAATAAGAACTGTAGGAGTAATAAAACCCAAAATGCATAATTGCTGCTGTAAAAGAGAGAGCAAAAGACAGTGCTCTAAAGGATATAACTGCATGTATGTTTAAGTGTGGAAGATAGATGACCATACTATTGTTTTTGTTAGATTGTTGAGCATAACTGTTAATAGTCTCACTGTTTGAATGTCTACATTGTATGCTTTAATTTTGTAACTTGAACAACTATTTCCAAGATGACAGTATGTAATTTATCAACTAGTGATTTCTTAGTGGGTTTTTTTTGTTGTTGTTGGGTTCTTTTCTTTTTTCCTTTGGAATTCTGTATTGTTGCTACCCTTTTTTCTGTTTTGTTTGGTTGTTTTTTTTTCTTTCTATATAAAATTTTTTTAAAAGGTGAAAGAGATTACACAGGGCTAATAGGAAACTACAACCATTTTTCACAAAAAGTTAGAAAAAACTTTCCATAAATATACAAACTTTGTTCTATCTTCAAGGAGGGATGGAATGATGGGATGACATTTCATTGCTCAATCAGACCTAAATAGTTGGCACATGTTACAAAACCTTCAAATGGGTTCCTAAACTCCTCTGGCCCAATTTCTGGACATAACCTTTTTGTGTGTTCAACAATATGTATCTGGAGAAAAGTAAAAGGAGATAAACTGAGAATAAATGCATGCCAAAATTATGACTACTGTGATTGACAGTACCTAAAATTTAAGCACACCTAAATTGTTCAAGAAAAAGTTCAAGACTAACCAAGGTAATGGTTCATCTTTAAATGCAAAGAAACTGGACACTGAATACTGACTGTATTATGCCACCACTAAGGCCCTGCTCTATTCATCAAGTGGCTGATGTGACCAATCAATGACACTGAAAAGCTGTCTTCACTCCCAGGGAGGGACTGGCCAATACTCTCAATTACCCCTCTGATGAAAAGAACTAAAGGGGCCAAGGGCAAGCCATACTCCTCCTTTCCAAAGAGCACTAGATAACCCTGAACATCATGGGTAATCAAATCCAATTCCTTATCAATACAGAGGTGATATTTTGTCTTAACTTCCTTCTCCAGTAAGCCCTCTTTTATAGCTACAGCCATAATTGAGATGGGGAAGCCCCCAAGTCAGAGTGTCTTTACTCCTATTTTTATACACCAATTCAAAGATCAAATGTTTAACCATGAATTTTCAATTGTCCCATGATACCCTACTTCTTTATTGAGGGCAGATCTATTATTGAAATTAGGAGATATTCTTCAATCCTGAAAAAGCCCAAATGGTTTTTACTTCTTGAGAATACAAAACTTCTCTGACTTTCTTAGTCAACAGGTAGATCCTCATGTATAGTATGATGAAACTCCAAAAAAACCAAAATCACAGCAACCAATGTGGGGGAACCAAGGACCCAGAAGCAGGTGTATCCACAAGAAGCCAGGTGCCTGACTCTCCTCTATACCACAGGATCACATGGGAAGCATGGGAAGAGCCAGGGGCTCCATAACCGGCCCTTTTTTCTCCATTATTTTTCTTGTTTTTCTTTTCTTTTTTCTTCCTTCCTTCTTTTTTTCTTTTTTGTCTCTTTTCTAAATAGCTGGAGAGAATGCAATCCCAGCCCCCAAACTCAGGGACCAAGCTCCAATAAACCCTTTAATACTCCTTCACCCTTTATTTTCTACCCTCTTCTCTAGTTTCCCAAGCCTTGTGTGACTAACCTTTGTCTTTCAGCCTTGCTTCTACTTCCTTCTGAATTATCTTTGTCTTATCCACTATCCTCTCTAAATTTCCCTACCACAGGGTATAACCACTCTACCAAGGGGAAGTACTATTTTATGATCAGTTCTGTTATATAACTATAGACTTTGCTTCTGTGGTCTAAAGTAGAAAATCAATAGTTACACAGTCTGTCAGTTTCTAAATTGTGCTTCATGTTATTGTTAGTGCTAATTTTACTACTTTAGCTGGGATGTCATATCTGCTGTAATCAGTTGTTCTCCCTCCTATACCCTATGGAGAAGCTCTGGGTTAGTCTCACCCAGTCCTGCACCAAAGGACTGGCAACTGAGCCAAACAGATGCCAACATCCCACTCTTAAATGACTAGGAAAGTAGAATCTTGGCACAGACATGAGCCTAGAATTTCCAACACACAGAAGACATCCCTAAAGAACAGACGTTTCCTGGAGAGGCCTTGACTTTTGTGATACAGAAACCGACTACAAAAACTTATAAACTCATCACAGAAAACAAAATAAAAAATTTTTGGAGTATAAAGTGACAAGACAAAAAAGCAAAATACAATCTCAGACCTTCAGCCCATCCAAAACAAGTCCAGAAGATATTCACATATAAGAAATTGGAAAACACACAACTGAAATTTCTGAAATGATAGCAACTGACATATAGAAACAAATCCACAATGCTATACAGACTAAGATCAGAAGTAATCTCTAAGGTTAAAAAAAGTCAATATTTATAAAGGAATTGCTCAAACAATCTAGAGTAGAGAAAGATAAAAAATAGATAATGATCATAAATGATCAATATAGGGAAAAACTAGAATGCATGAAACAGATTCAAACAGATATCCAGGGAATTAAAAATTCCATTGAAAGCTGGCAAAATCACTTCAACAAAACTGAAGACAGACTTTCAGACCTTGAAGACAGGATTGTGGCTAGTGATGGTGAAAGGAAAGATCTCTTTAAAATAATAAAATATCAGGAAATAACAATTTAACAGTTGCAAGACAATGAAAAGTAAAATAATATAAGAATAATTGCTATCAATGAAAAAGCAAGAGACAATGCAAATGACATAAGAAATTTGCAGAAGTAATAGCAGAAAATTTCCAATGCATGTAAAGAGAATCTTTGTAAAGAAATTCAATTGGCCATAATCACCCAGTCATGTAATAATCTATACCCAGTCATATAATAATCAACATCCCAGAAATTCAGCACATGAACAGAATATCAAAAGCTGTTAGAGAAAAGAAACACATCACCTATAAAGGAAAGCCCATCAGAATCACAGAAGATTATTCAACACAAACCTGCAAGTCAAAAAGAGCCTGAAGGGAAGTATTTCAAGCCTTAAAGGAAAACAACTTCCAATCCAGATTGATGAATCATGCAAAACTATCTTTCAAAATTAAAGGAGAAATAAGTTACTTCCATGACAAAGAACAACTGAAGAAATTTATGACCACTGACATACTATATGTTCAGATGCCCCACCACCACCAAGCCTCATGCAATCATGGACATGGTCAAATCTAGCATTTGTGGTTGGTTCATTATCTAGCACTTCGATTGGTAGTATAAGGGCTACACATGCTTGCTGTTTGTGGCCACCATGAACTGCTGCCCCTCAGCCATGTCATTTTGCCTTGGAGCCAACTGAGGATGGCCTGAAATCTCCAACATGTAGGAAATAAATCTTCTCTTCCTCAACTTTGGGCATCAGGTATTTGTCTCACAATGAGAGAAAAAAGTAACTAAGACAGAATTTGGTACCACAGGAATGGGGTCATTGCCGTGATTATACCTGACAACGTGGTTCAAGAGCCTTTGAGAATGGCTCATGGAAAGAGTTTGGGAAGGTTTGGAGATGTCACCTGAAAGAGTGGTGCTGGAACAGCTTAGGCTGTTCCAAATGGGAGATTCTCATCAGAGCTCAGAAGACCAGAAGGCTGATAGAAAGCCTGCTGATAAAGATAGCGCTCAGGAGGTTTCTGCTAGGATGAAGAACTAAATTGGGTGTTTGACTCCACATAACGTGTGTTATGGCTTGGCAGAAAGTCTGTCTGTGCTTTGCTCATGTCCAGAGACTTTGCCTGAGACTGAGATTAAGGGTGGTAGACTGATTAATCTGACAGAAGAAATTTCAAGACAGCCTAATGTTGAGGCAGTGGCATGGCTATTGTTGGAGCCTTTTAGCCAGATTTGTGTTGTGAATCAAGAGCAAAGAGCCCAACAGGGTGATTCAAAACATTGTGAGTTTGACCAGAAAGCTGTGGACTGTAAAGATAGGGCTGAGACCTCAATTGCTGAGAAACAACACAAAAATAAAAAAGATAGTCTGGGGGCATCTTGAGAAGTAATAGGTCTACACCCTTTGCAGCCTCAAAACTGCAAAAGTCAAAGACTTTGCTTGGAGGAGAAAGCCACCATGTTCCAGACTGGCAACAGAAGCCACAGGAGATTCCAAAATGGCAATAGCCACACCAGATTCCAGAATGGCAATGGAATAGAGAATCTATTCCTCACAATCAGGTTCAGAGAGCTCAGCAATCTAGGCACTTGACCCCTACAGCCAAGAGAGAGGAAAGCCTGGCTACTGCTCCAGTTGGCAGCAGACCTTGGCAGCATCCACATGGCACTGGTTTTAGGAAAATGGATAATGAATGAGTTCTGAGGTTAAGGCAGCTTCCACTCTAATTTCAAAATGCCAGAGAGGCCAAGCAGTGTGCTCCCTGAGAGGGCAATGTGTAAAGCTGTGCATGAAAAGCCAAAGATGCAGTGAGGACTTGCAGTTTGAAAAAGCCAGGAACATGGATCATCCAAGGAAAGCTGAAAAGATTGAGCAGTGGAGGCTAAAGAGAGAAGATGCAGGAGCTGAAATCCCTGGAAATGCCATGAGGGGTAGAGTCACTCAAGCCTTTTGGATCTTGCAACCAGATTGCTTCAGATGCTAAGCATGGAACTCCAGAATGTAATGTTTGCTCTGCTGGATTTTGGACTTGCTTGGTTCCAATGTTTTATATTTCTGTTTGTAACTTTTGGAATGGTAATGTTTATCTTGTGCCATTGCATATTGCAAGTGTTTAATCTTGTTTTCATTTGTTCAGGGGCTTGCAGCTAAAAGTTTGTCTTAAATCTCAGCGCAGATTTGGGACTTGGACTTTTCAGCAATGCTGAAACTGTTAGGACTTTGGCAACTCTGGAGATGGAATAAATACCTTTTGTATAAAGGATGTGCATGGGTCTTTGTGGGGACCACTGGTGGAATGCTATCGTTTATGTTCAGATGACCCCCCAAGCCTCATGCAATCATGGACACAGCCAAATCTAGCATTCGTGATTGGTTTGTTGTCTAGCGCTCAGATTGGTGGTATGAGTGCTACACTCACCCAGAGGTGGAGCCAACATATAGTGTAATGGCAGGAAGAAGGCATGTCTGTCTCCTGCACAGTTTGTACTTGCTATTTGTGGCCACCATGGACTGCTGCCCCTCAGCCATTTCATTTTACCTTGGCACCAACTGAGGATAGACTGAAACCTCCAACCTGTAAGAAATAAACCTTCCCTTCCCTAACTTTTGGTGTCAGATATTTGTCTCAACAACAAGAGAGAAAGATAACTAACATAACCACCAAACCAACACTACAAATAGTACTGACAGATATTCTAGACAGAGATAAAAATGACCACAATTCAAATAACAACAACAAAAACAATCACCAAGCAGTTCAAGCAATTAATCAGAGGAAAAAAGTAGGGAACCAACATCAGGACAATAACATAACAAAGATAAGCCAATACATAGCAATTATAACAGCTAACATCATACTAAATGAACAAAAATTGAAAGTTTTCAATCTAAAATCAGGAACAACACAAGTATGTCTATTACCACCACTCCTGTTCAATATAGTTCTAGAAATGTTAGCCAGAGCAATTAGACAAGAGAAAGAAATAAAAGGAATAAGGATAGGAAAGAAAGAAGTTAAATTATCATTATTTGCAGATGACATGATACGCTACATAGAATACCAAAAACTCTACCAAAAGACTTCTAGAATTAATAAGCAAATTTAGTAGCATAACTGGATACGAAGTCAATTCTCAAAACTCAATAGCATCCTTGTATATAAACAACAAACTCAATGAGAGGGAAATTAGGGAAACAACACCCCTCACAATAGCATCCAAAAAAATGAAATACTTAGGAACACACTGAAAACTACAGTTCTTTGAAAAAGGAGATAAGCTATCAGAAAATGAAAAGATATTCACAGAGAGGAAAAACCAACATTGTGAAAATGACCATACTCTCAAAATTGTTACATAGATTTAACACAATCCAATCAAATACCATTAGCATATTTCATAGATCTAGACAAAACATTTCTAAACTTGATTTGGAAACAGAAGAATCCTAGAATAGCAAAGGAAATCCAGGGCAACAAAAGTAAAGCAGGAGGCATCACAATCCCTGACTTGAAATTACAAAGCTACTGTGATTTTAAAAAAAAATCAGCATGTTACTGGCAAAAAAAAATCAGACCTGAGGATCAGTGGAGCAGATTAGAAGATGCAGAAACAACTACAAACACACTCAGCCACCTTATCTTTGACCAAGGTGCCAGCATGTTCACTGGGAGAATGATAGCTTCTTTAATAAGTGGTGCTGGAAAAACCAGCTTTCCACATGCGAGATTAAAACTTGACTCATGTTTATCACCATGCACTAAAACTAAAGTAAAAATTGATGAAGGGTCTAAATATTAAAACAGAAACACTAAATCTACTGGAAGAGAAGTTAGGTAGAAATATTGAAGACATAGGAGTATGCAGAGAGTTCATGAACAAAACTCAAACTGCATAAAAGTATTTCAAAGACTCAACAATGGGGATCTCATCTTACCTAAAAGTTTTTCACATGAATAGAAATCACCAGCAGAGTAAAAAGAAAACCCACAGATTGGGAAAAATTTTTTAACCAACTGCCCTCTCAGACAAAGGACTTCTATCCAGAACATATAAAGAACTGGGAAAAATCAGGGCCCCCAAATTCAAAGACCCAGTCCGAAAATGGGCATCTGAGACAAATATACCCTTCTCAGATAAAGAAATACAAATGGCACATAAACATGAAAAAATGTTCATCATTGATCACTCAAGAAATACAAATTAAAGCAACACTGAGATTCCATCTCACCCCAGAAAAAATAGCTACTATCAAGAAATCAACTAGTAACAAATGCTGGCAGGGCTGTGGGGATAAAGAACTCTTCTCCACTGTTGAGGGGAGTGTAGACTGGTATAACCATTGTAGAAATCAGTGTGGAGATTCCTCAAAAAACTAGGGTTAGAGGTCCCATTCAACCCAGTTATTCCCTTTCTGGGTATTTTCCCAAAAGAATTAAAAACATCATACCACAACATTATACGTGCACTCGTGTTTATAGCAGTAAAATTGTGATAGCTAAATCTTGGAAAAAACCCAAATGCCCGTCAACCAAAGAATGGATAAAAAAGACATGATATTTCTATACAATGTAGAACTGCTCACTTATAAAAAAGGATAAACTCAAGACTTTTATAGGTAAATGGATGCAACTAGAGATAATACTCATGAGTGAAATAAATTATACTCGCATATGTAAACATCACATTGTCTCCCTAGTGTAAGAAATTGAAAGAGTAAATAAGATCCAAAATATACAATACATGTAGTAAAAGGGAAGGAAACTGCTCAAAAGAAAAGAACAACTGGGATGAGGGAAAGGAGAAGAGAAGGAAGAGAAAAGAAAAATATATACATGTACAACATAGCTAAGATAATTATACTATTTCCTAGTAATTTATTAAGAAAAATGGTTTTTGTTTATATTGTTTGATCAAATTTGCATGCCTATATATTGTAATCCAAGTAACTACTGTGAAGATAACAATGCACAATATATTAACCATCATTAATTTCCTATTATCTTTTTATAAATTCCTATTATCCTGTTTTGAAACTCTGAATCATTGTTTTTATTGGTTTCTTTTCTCTTTAAAATTAAAAAAAAAAAAATCAGGAACACCAGTAGTTATAATGCAATGGCAAGCAGAAACACTCATGGGCAGGTTTCTTAAACACAGCCTTCTGCAACCTTGTTGACCCCTTAAAATACTTCCATTCTCCTAGTAGTAATACTTTCAGGAAAATGTCAGATGGTACATGTTATGGTTTGTAGATAGATGTCACCCCAAAGCCTGCAGCTTTTCAGAGTTGGCTGGAGCTAGAATGTGTGATGCTGTTGCAGGAAAAACTGCTTTACGAATAGCCAGGAGCTCGGGAGAAGAAAGCAAATCTTATTGATGCAGGAAGACCCCAGAAGAGTAATCTCCAAAGTTTGAGATGGTGATTATTCTTAATTCTCTGGGCAAAAAATCGTATTAAGGTCACAAAAGAAAAAGCTTAGATATTCCTTCAGAGAATTCAAGTCTTAGAATATATGCTTATTTCCAGGACACAATCATCTAGGAAATGGACCCAGGTGATCCATGATCTTGAAGCCCCTGCCACTAAGTGACAACTTTATTCTTTCCTAGGAATGGCTGAATTAGATACCCAATTTTGGACTAGTGGCAAAATCCTTATATGCGGCTGTCAAGGGCCCTGAGTCCAAGCCTCTGAACTAGACAAAATTGATCGAAAATTTTTTCAGGCAGTGAATCTGCCCTCACTCAAACTCTGCCACTGGGAACCCCAGACTTAAGAAAGCCCTTCTTATCTTTGTTGCAGAAAACAGAGTGAGGGCAATTGCGGCCACAGTTATGCTAACAGAAGTAACTACAAAACTTATTCTGGAACAAGAATTACAGGTTCCGGGGCCAACCCCAAGACAATAGGTCATTTATGCCTGACAGGAGAGCAGTTTACCAAGTGCCAGGCCATCCTCCAGGGCACTCCTGAGATTATCCTAAAGACTTAACCCCACCTTACTGGTACTACAGAATCCAAAGATTAGTGCAAGTAGACAGCATAACAGTGATCTGTCCTTCCAGAATACTGAGGAGGATGGAAACAGCTTTGTCCGAGAGGGACGTCAAAAGGGAATGGCCAGATTCTGCTGAATCTAGATACCCAATTTTGTACTAATGGCAAAATCTTTACATGAGTCCATCAAGGACCCTGAGTCTAAGCCACTAAGATAGATAAAATTGGTTGAAAATATTTTTAACCAGTAAACATGCCCTCATGCCATGCAATTGCTAGTTCACAACAGGCCAATGAGACTTATTCTCTGCCCCTCTTCTACCCTCTGTTCAAAAAATAGAGCTTATTGAACCAAATTGAGCACTGACAATAGAGAAAAAAAAAGAGGCTGAACATTTACACAGATTCCAAATATACCTTCCTGATGCTACATTCCTATGCAGCAATTAGGAAAGAAAAAGGCTTATTAACTAACAAACAAGCATCTGTAAAATGTAAGTAGGAAATCTTACAACTCCTGGAAACAAGTCACTATCATTTATTGCAAGGAATACAAAAAGGGCATGATGACCGAAATCTCCTTGGGAAATCAGAAGGTTGAAAGAGAGGCAAAAAGGAAAGTTTCACATCTCATCAAGACACTAGACTTGTTCCAAATTGCTGAGGAACCACTGAAAACAATTCATATTCCCCAGGAAGATAGTGAGTCTTGGGCAAGGAGGAGATCATGGCGGTATTTAGAAAAGAAGACTGATCATTCCTCGAGAGACACAATGGAAAGCTAAACTTTAAAAAACGTCATGATACCTGGGCATGGTAGTACATGCCTGTAATCCCTAGCACTTGGAAGGCTGAGGCAGAAACACTGTCAAAAGTTAAGGCAAGCCTGGGCTACATAGCAAAACCTTGTCTCAAAAAACCAAAATTAAAAAAAAAAAGAAAGAATTTTTTTTAATTTAATTAAAACTTTGTGATTCTTCATACATGGGAAGAGATGATACTATGTGGAGAATAATCATTCAAGTTTTTGCCAGGCCAGGCTTCACGGTGACCACTCATCAGATCTGCCAACCCCACCCTATCTATACCCATAATAACCCTGAAAGTCCAGACCACCTCCTTTGTTAAGCCTGTACAGGGAAAAGAACATACCCTGAAGAAGACTTCAGCTGGACTTCACTCACATGCCACCATGTGGAGGATTTAAACAAATGTTCTGACTGACACTTTCACAAGGTGGACTGAAGCATTTCCTACCCACTGACTGTGGAAAGGTGCCTCAGGAAACTGTCCATCAGTTCAGACTATCCCTGTCCCTTCAGAGTGACTATGGACCTTCTTTTCTTTCTCACATAACTCGAGGTAGCAAAGGCTTTAGGAATAAAATACTATCTCCTCTCTGCATAGGGACTTCAGTCCTCTGGGTCAAAAGGACCAACCAGACCCTAAAGTGGACCTTGGCAAAAGTCTCTTTTGAACCTTGAGACTTTTGAACCTTGACTCGGGTTACTGCCAATAGCCCTTACTAGAATTTGAAACAGCCCAAAGCCAAGCTAAATAAGAATCATGTGAAATGCTATATGGGAGGCCTTTACTACCTTCTAACCTGGTGCTAGAAATGAATGCCTCTAAACTTTTAGTCTTTTATCTATCTGGGCCAAATTTAGCAAGCTATCCAACAATATATGAACAAAAATCCTGCCAACTCATTGCCCTGGAGGATCACTTGGTGTTTGCCCTGGGGACCAAGTATTTCTTAAGGCCTAGCAGGAAGAGACTCCAGCAGGCTAGCCAAGGCCACAGTCAAAGGATCCCCTCCCCGTCACATTAGCCACCCCAACCACCCTCAAATTGGCCCTTGTAGATAAGTGAATTCACCTCTTTGGGATCAAGCCAGCCACACCTAATTCACACAAGACAACAGACAACTAGGAAGAAAAGACCAAATATTCTTGTGACCCTGCAAAAGACCTCAAGTACTTCTTCAAAAGCAAATAAAAAGATTCAGCCACAGATAAGTCATCCTCTAATGAGCAGAAATAATAATCGTATTTCTAAATTCTTTGACATAATTTTAGTTGCCCTAAATGATTACAACATTCTCTTAGATCCTGACCTATTGAAAAGCTTCCTTTGGGGTTTTCTGTTACAGGGGAATTTACTGGGTTATACTGAAGAAAGAAACTAAGGCTTTCTTCAAGTTATTATCAATGAGTTATCCCAGTTTAAGTGGGCACTTATTCTAGTGTGAGGATTTTTACTCTGTACTTTCATTTGGTTACTTTCCTTTCTACTCCAACTCACTCTCTAGTCCCACAGGTAATGCTCTTTTTCCATCAAAAACCCTAACATTGGGCCAAGCATGGTGGCACACTCCTGTAATCCCAGCACTCAGGACACCGAGGCAGAAGGATAGCTGCAAGACCAGGATGGGATATAAAGTGAGTTCAAGGCCAGCCTGAACTGCATAAGGAAACCATGTCTCAAAAAGACCAAAAAAAAAAAAAAAATCCAAACACAGCTTATAAAATCTCCTTGCCATTTGTCTCAATTTGCACTGTAATATTACCTATAATCTCCATCCAACCTTTTCCTTCCACCTAATAAAAGAACTCACTCTCGTATTAAAGTCCACAAGATTGCTGGCTATACATACCCCTTCCTCCATCCTGCAGATCCTTCCGACTACACTCTTCTTAAGACATCTCGACACACTCATTTCCAATGGAATCTTCACCTCTCGGGCTGTATTTCTCCCTCTAGTTCTCTTGTTCAAGACTCTATAGCCATATTAAAAAACCAATAACTCATAACCTCTACCTACCTAGTCAATATTTTGAGGCGTCTCCCTGGTCACTCATGCTCCAAACTACATACAGGCCATAGATCATACTAAATACTCAGCTCCTATGGGTAATGTCACATGCCACGTGACTTTGGCTATATCTTAAACCACAAGTCTAGAGACTATCTTTCACCAGCACAACAATTTCTCTAAACAAATCGGAATTTCTGTCTTTTCTACTTCCAAAGACCTCCTGACATACAAGATAAAATGTTTGTCTTATAGCAGGGAAGACCACCGCCTTCCCGAGTCCTTGTTGCTGGCTCTACCCCAGCCACTCACTGTTTTGCTGCTGATGCATCACTTTCTTAGCAGTCATAGACAGTTTCTCCTCAAATCACAGAAACAATCCTTCTTTCAAAAATACAAGACCCAGGACACATCCAAGCTACAGCCTTCCTTTTTTCAGCCACTAACAGAAGTGGTATTTGTCACTCAATATTTCTTCAGGGAAGACACTTCTCCTTTACAACTTGATCTTGCTGCTTCTCTTACTACCTCAGGGGCATTTTTGCTTGCAGAAATCAAGCCCTCCCATACCTTCCAACTGAGTAAGTGTTTGTACCATGGATTGTCTGACACCTGATATGCAAATTGTTCCCAGTTACCAGCCTTTCTGCCTCCATCCCACCAAAAATAGAGGTTACAGTATTTCTCCTCTGGGAGGCCTTGAGGGTCACCATGGGAATAGGGACCAGAGCTGCAGGGCTGGAAATGGCCTCACACATATACCACCTCTCCCTTGAGCTCTCTGAAGGCCTTACAGGATGAAACAGGTTCTCTGGCTATGGTGGCCCTTTGAAATTACAGAAGTTTAGTTATGCTAACAGTGGCACAGCTAGCTTTGAGACAGCAATGCTCCCCAAGGGAGTTGAGCCCTATTACTAACCATGGCAACTAGATTGCTTACACATATTCTATTGGTTGCCTTCTTTTCCCTGCCTCAGTTTCCCCAATCCTCTAAATAAGATATCTACATATGGATCCTTATCTTAACATCTACTTCTCACAGAATCCAACCAAGAAAACAGTGCCAGGAAGTGGTCACAGGAAGCCATCTTCAGGACAGGATTCTATTGTTGAATCTCTTGCCTGCCAGTTGATAACAATAACGGCATTTCAGGCCTAAGCAGGATGCTGATGACTCTGAGATGCTGTAACATTACATTTACTAAGCCTCTAATTTATGGTACATTAGAGGGAATAAGGTAGAAGAAAAGTCAGATCCTTCTGAGAAAAAAAACTCTGAACAAGTGTACAAAGTATATAAGAATAAAAGTATGAACAGTAAGAAAAAGTAAAAGGATAATTAACAAAAAGGTAAAAACAAGTTATTGCATCTTACTTTCCTATCACTAATAAAGAAATATAACACTTAGTATATTTCTGGGTTATAAACCACATAACATATTTACCAAAATTTTCCCAAAACCATTTATTAAGCCTTTGCTCCAGATAAAAGTTTTAAGTGGACCCAGAGCAATAGATGGCTCTACCATACTTCAAATTTGGATACAAGCAGTATTGCTACTTAGGCTAAAAGATCCAAAGGTGCCAGAAGCACCCACAGTCCAAAAGAATGTCCTGTGGATTCTTTGGCTGACCCTTACTGGAGAAACAATACTATCTTTGCTGTCTGCAAAAGGAAACTGTCTGTTACAAAGGCAGTTCCCGGCATGAAACTGAGGCCTAACATACACTGAATATCTCAACAAGGTACATCAAACTACTATGCAACTGGAGATGCTCATTATAAAATGAGAATTGTCAGCCACCAAGTGGTAAAGCTGAAGTGACACAGCAGCAGCTCATCATGTGATGGGCCATCACTTCCAGGACCTGACCTGAGCGGATCTGAAAAGAACAAATAAGTTAAGCAGAGGCCCAGACCCTCATCTTGCCCAGCCTTGCTGCAGTGATTGCGTTCTCTCAACTCATACACATAGCTTGGTCATTCCAAATCACCAAGTAATGAAGGAGGGTGAAACCTAGCCCTGATTCACAATTTAATTAGCTTGATTCATTAGTTTTGCTGAATGTATTGGCATAATAAAGTCTTAAGTAAGACAGTGAAAGACAGTAGTGAGTGGAAATCACTCAGTGTGTTAATGAAAATGCTAACTCATGAAGATTGGTGGGAGAAATTATCATAAAGGCAAGAAATACTGAAAACAAACATTACTTCTTTATAATTTCTTCTATAGCCAGGCCAAACTGTCTTAACATTAGTCTAAGAAATTATTAGATAAAATGGGATCTGAATGCAGACATTATTTAGGGACTACAGCATTCCAGCAGTCAACTGGAAAATACTTACCAAGGACTTATCTATCTGTACATGTAGAAGTGAGCACCAAATGAAATCTTAAAACACAACCCTTGTCCATGAAGCACCCCTATATTAAAATCTCCATTACCTCCGTCATCCAGCACATTCTATGAGTGCACCATTGAGGAAAAGCTAATTTTCTGGATGCCGTCTTAGGGACTGGAGCTTCTAGAACATAAAATGTACATGGTTGTAAACACACACATGCAGGTGCACACAGAGACACGCACACGCCCCATCCCTACACAAGACTTACCCGTTGTAACTTCTGACAGCACTTCTGCATTTCTTCTAAGACAGTTGGAGTTATAGCATAAGATCCTGTCCACTATCTCTGACTCTCTCTCTCTCTCTCTCTCTCTCTCTCTCTCTCCCTCTCTCTCATATATCTATCTTCTGTCACTTCTACAGTGACTCAGATCTCATGCATGGAAGTTTGCCTTCTACTGATATTAGTATGCTATAGATCAGTGGCGGGGCACCTGTAATACCCGTGTCACAGCAGGCACATAGAGCCCTTTCTATTGGCACACAAGCTAATTTGCCCCAGCAGCCAAGCATTGGATATTCAAGTTTAATTGCAGTGTTGGCACTTAGTGATAAATAAGTGAGTTTTGGGTTGCAATTTGAGCACTCAGGGTCTAAAAAATTCACCATTAAAAAATGGTACCCTCACTATTAAAGATAACTATGACTGAAGGTTTCATATTGGAAAATCAAGTGTAGTTTTGGGTAGTTCAAGTTTGATACGACTATACTACTGAAGATTGAATACTAGTGTTTGAAATTCAGATAAATATAGGATTCATTTTCATGCTGAGGAGATGTGTCTTCAGACGATTGTATGGGATTCATTTAAAAACTTTTATTGATAAAAGAAAGATGTTCAAGGTCTGAGCCTTGTGGCACTGTATCATTCAGAAGACAGATCAGTGAGAAAAATAACAGAAAGAATAGTAAAAGAGAACATCCATTGACAGAGGAGGATAAATGAGATTTTCTGGAGGCCAGGTGAAGAAAGTGCTTCAAGGAGGAGTTATATATGAATAGTCAGTTGTTTGCTACTGATATGTCAGGTTTCATGAGGTTTAAGAATTTACCACTAGATTTAGGATCCATAGTATGGATCGGTGATGGCGAAACTTTCAGAGACTCAGAGTCCAAACTGCAGCCCAAAGCCACTTATTCATCACAAAGTGCCAACACTGCAGTTAAATCTGAATATCTGACACTCAGGTGCTGGGAGAATTTGCTCACATGAAGACAGAGAGGGCTCCGCATGCCCACTATGACACGCGTGGTATACATTCGCCACCACTAGCCTAGATCCTTTCTCACCTTCTGTTTACACTGAGAAAGGAGTAATTTTTGCTATGTTAGATTTTGGTTGTCCTTGCTTATTGCGTAAATGAATTTGGAATATATTTCCAAACAAACATTCATTTTTTTTATTTTCCTTATTTCTGGGCTTACTGCCACTCAAATGCTTGAGGGTACTAGATAACCCAAGCTTCTTGTAAATGAATGTAATAATCCTAAATTTGTTTATCATAGTTCCAGCAGTGATGAATTTGCAAGCCCATGCTTTTATTAAGAAAGGATATAACAAATGGTTTTTGATGAACATGCCTTGCTTCTATAGAATCACTTGTCTACACACGGTTGCTATTTGTTTGATATACTCATTTATTTAATGAGCATTTGCCAAGTTTCTACTATCTTTAGAGCTCCTTATTAGACACAGGAAATATAAAAATAAGTAAAACACAATCCATCTTCTTAAGGAACCTACAGTCCATGGAGAAAACAAACAAGCACATAACTAATTTTATATGATTTGATAAATACTATAGCAGAAACAGACACAAGCCAAAGTAGGAACACAGAGGAGGGCAGATGCCTTGCAGAATAGAAAAAATCAACCTGAACCATATGTTGATAGAAAGTAGAAGGCAAAAATCTATGGATTGGAAAGGGAAGAAATTACACAGTGTCATCACATGGAAACACTCCAGAACAATATATCTAGAAAAGGAGTGTATACATCTGAGTGAAGGAAATGGGCTCACAAGAAATGCATTGTCACAATCTAGAATAACGCTGTGTACCCTGTAGACACTGGCGAACCATTTACACACTATGCATGAGGCAGCATGATCGGACTTTGACTTTACAAAATCACTCTGTATACAATAGAAGATTGGAGAAGGGTAAACTGAGAAACCCGATGACAAGTGAGGAGAAATAAAAGCCAAATGCTAGCAACAGCCAGAGGGAATTTCGTAACAAAAGAGATGGACTAGAGAAACATTTAGGAGGTGAAATAAATAGGTTCAAGCCATTGTATGTGGAAAGCAAAGAAACAACGGAGGAGAAAGTAACAAAGGAAAGAGTCAACCTTGATACCCAGGAGTCCAGCAGGACAAGCTGGATAATGGCTTTGGCTTCATGGGCTGAGTTAAAAGATTTGGAGGCAGGAAAAGGTTTGGAAAACAATTGAAGAGTTTGTTTTTGGAAATGCTGAATGTAAATAGCCTGTGGAATATCCTATTGGAACTTAACAGGAGATTGTTATATCTGGGTTGCAGTCTCAGGAGAAAAATCAGTGCTAGACACATAGGACATAGAGCTTTTCATGAGTTGTTAATTTGTTTTCTTTTCTGTTGCATGAAGTTAAGGTGTACATGATATGTTGATACAAACGTAAGCAGTGAACTGATGACTACAGCAAACTATTACACAGGTATAACTACTTTAAATAAAACTTTCCTGAAATTGCCATTTGAAATAGAAAACATACGCACAGTATCACATTTAGAAATGAATATGTAGAAACATTGCCCAGATGGAAACTAACATTAAGAATTAGTCAGCCACCAGGCAAGCCGCGGCCGCCCAGGAGAAGAACCAGCCAGCATCTCCCGAGATCCGTACCATGTTAGAACTTAGGGCACTGGGAAATCAAGCAACCCGCTCGCCTCCCTGGTAAGCATCTGTGAGTCTACTGGGCGGCAGGCAGGCTGAGAATCAAACATCCCATTCACCCCCTCCTCCATTAGCAAATGGGAGCCAGTGGTCTGAGCATCTCTTGGGAGGTTGATCATATGTAATATAGCAAATAAGGGGGATTTCCTTCTACCATCTCTTTGAAGACAAATATTGTTATCACTGTTTTGCTTTGTTTTGATTAATTGTATTGCTGTCTTCAATATTCTGTTTTGATAAGTTCAAAAAAAAAGGATGATCTTGAGGCCTTTATAGGTAAATGAAGGCAACTTAAGAATATCCTCATTAGTGAAATAAACAAGACTCACATTAGTAAATATCACATTGTCTCTCTAGTGTAAAAAATAATAATAACTGACAGAATAATGGTAACCAAAAAGTATAATAGACATTGTTAAAGTGAAAGGAAAGGAAAGTGCTCTAAAGGATATAACAGTATATATAGTGTGCAAGATAGATGACCATATTACTAAATTTCTGTTAGATCATTGAACAGAAGAGTTTGAACTGTCAATGTTTGAGTGTCTAACCACTTTTTATGCTTTGATTTTGTAACTTTAACAGCTATTGTTAAAATGACAATGTGTATCAACTAGCGATTTTATGACGCTAATTTTTTTGAATTCTGTATTCTACTTTTTTTCTCATTTTTTCTATTGTTTTTTAAAATTTTCTTTTCTTTCTTTAAGTAAAATTGTTTTAAAAAGAATTATTCAGCCAATAAGATAGTTAACTCTGTCTTCTAAGGTTAGTCGATATAATTACTCCAAATGAAACTGTTATCATTTTTAAATTTAATTTTAAAGGGAATAAAACAGAACAATAAACTGAATCAAAACAGTGATAAGACAGTAGGACATCTACAAAAGTTACTGTATTGGATATTGTCCTCTAAATAGTTGCTCAGACTACCAGCTTTTTAGGTTTGCTAAGTCAATCAAACAATAAGCTAGTTACTGGGTGAGGGGGCTGTTCTCTCCCCAGCCCGCATGCTGGCTGGCTCACAGGTGGGGGTTTAGCTTCCTTCCTAGTTCTCCGCCATCGGCATTCCCTATGTTATCATTTTCATCTTTTTCACTGATCAAAACCAATCTCTCCTTTTGAATTTATTCCTTTACATACTGTTTTTACTATATTTCCTAATTAATGTAATCCAAATATCCATGGCCTAATATGTTTAGCTCTGACTTCACTCCTGATAACTTAGGGAAAAGATACATTGTCCAGATTTAGGGTATTACTTTTTGGTCTAATTTGCGTTACTCAAACTTTTAAAATTTACACTAAATGAAACAATTATGTCAACCATTGAGATAAATCTGATAGTCATTCTAACTTAAATCTGATAGTCATCCTAACTTTTTAAATGTTTCCATCAAACAATAAATACTGATATCAAAAAAAATAATACAATTGCCTCCTGATGTGGGCAGTTTCCCACTTTATAACATATTCATTATTGTCCTATACAAATTCTATAATTCAGAGAATGATGGATTTCTTTAAAAAAAAATAAAGGCGACAACAACAAAAAGACTTGGTAAAACTCAAAACTTATTCTTAAATGTATTTTAAAAATATTTGGATTTTAGAGCACAATATAGTTCCAACCATATTACAATTGGTAGATACTTATACAAAGAGCTTATATGATAATTAATGAACATTAAAAAGTCACTTCCTGCATATGAATATGTGATTATGCTTCAAGATACGTGAAGTCACCCACAATTGAAAACATGCTAAAATAAAAAAGATAGTTTAAAATGTTATTTTAATTATGAATTTCTATTCTATTTTAGGTAATACTGATCTTCACCTACTTTTATTAGAGATACATTATTTTAATTTAAATTTTTATTTCCTAAAATTCCTATATATTGAAAATTAAGAAAGTATATCACTGACAAATATAATGGTTTCCACATTCAGAAAATTCCTAGGAGGGCTTTACATTTTCATCTCAAAGAGGAAAATAAAATAGTCCTGTTTAAATTCATGTGCCTAATTAAAGTAGATAAGAAGGATTTAAGATTGGTTCACTAATGTAAAAACTGTTATCATGAACATAGGAAAGATATTTCAAGGCCACCCAAAAGAACTTCATAGGACCATTTTTCATTTCTTTACTTCTATATCATTTCTAAGTTGTCAAAGAAGGAAATTAATATTTTTAAGTAACCACCCACTCACGTAATAGTACACACCACCTAATTTAATCCTTTCAATGTACTTTATTAGCTCCCATTTCATAAAAAAAAAAAGAAATGTGTAGGCCTTGTGGTGGTTTTAAAATATGTTCAGGAATCCATAGCAACGTAGAGTCCATTCTCTTCCCTGAGTACAGCTGCATAAGCCAGTCACAGTATGGAGTGTCAGGTTAGCACTTGTAGGTAGGTCATAAGAGACACTCAGACTTCCTTCTTGTTTCCCCTGTGATGGTGCATCTGGTGCACACCAGCAGCCATGTCTTCAGCATACCCAGGCAGCCTGTACGAGTCACTCAGGTTTCCGTAATGAAATATAAGACCCTGGGAAGCTGAAACAACAGAAACCAACTTCTCCATTCTGGAGATGAGGAGGTTCAAGTCCTAGGTACTGGCCATTCCCGTGCTGAATCAGAGAAATGTGCAGGTGGCCACCTTCTTGCTATGCCCTCACATGGCAGGGATAGAGCAAGCTCTGAAGTCTCTCCTTCTTTTTATAAGAACTCCAGCCTTATCAGATTAGACATCAGCCCATATGATCTCCTCACAGCCTCTTGCTATCTGGAGTTACACTGGAAGTTAGAGCTGCAGCATACGAATTAGGGGAGGGCCTGAGCACTTAGTTACTAGCATAGCCCTATAAAAACACACAACTTAGCAAGGAACTGAGGTGCCCTGCCCTCAGCGACAAGAGTTTCCCAGTTTAGAAGCACTTCTTCCAGCTCTAATCAGGCCTTCAGAGGCCTGTGGCCCCCGCCAGGATTTTACATGCGAGCTCTTGAGAGACGCTGAGCCTGAATCATCTAGTTTAGTTGACCCTAGATATGTTAATTCTCAGAAAATGTGTGGAAAAAAATCAGTATCTGTTATCTAACAGTTAAGTTCGGGAATAACTTGGAACAGTAGTAGATAATAAATATAAGTAGTCCTTAGTGAGTAAATGATAAAAAAAAGTCAGAAGCCATATTTTTCTGACAAGTGAAACATACATTCTTTTGTCTACCCATGTGGTTTCCTCAGTATTTATTTAAAAGTTCATTCATCTGTTACAACGCTTTATACATACCACCTCAGTTAACCCTCAAAACTACCTTAAGAAATTATTTTATAATTTTTAGAAGTTCACTTTTTAATGAAAAAATGTTTTAAGTAAAATGAAAGATAGGATTTTATATTACAGAGCTGGTTCTAGCTCTAAAGAATGCTCTCATCTGTCTGCACCCACTATGATCACCCTCATCTATGTTACATCAACTCTGGCCTAGATGGCCTTGGTGACCAACTGCTTTCCTGCCTCCCTAGTTTTCTTCAATCTTATTCTTCAGTTAGCTGGAGAAATGACCTTATTAAAGTATAAATCAAAAGATGTTACTCTCCTACTTAAAAGTATCCCATGATTTCAAACGATTCCTTTTGATGGTTACATTTAATGTATCTAAATCAGAGTAAATGGTCCTAATCATACAGTCATTTAATTGGTGACAACCCATTGCAGTCTACCATGTATAATGCCATCTGTCTTCTTCCATTTCCTTTCACTTCCCCAAGATGGGATTTTTAATAAACCTATTAACCTATCTTCAATCTAACCTCAGGGCCTTTGCAATTTAAAAGCCAAGTAAGAGGATGAGCTCAAGGGCATGAAAGGTGAGCTCACTTTCCTAAGTTAGAAATAATATATAGAGTATAAACACTAACAAAGGCAGGACACTGAAAATGTTAGAGCATAGGTAAGAATATAACTAAGTTTGCTGAACACTTGAATAAAAAATTCCACACTCACTACAAAAGTAAAAGTATCTCTATTTACAAGTAACCTAAGCAAATCTGAGTTTATTTATACTTCTAATTTCTCCAGCCAAATCACATTAGATCATCTATCTACATCAATAGACCAATTCACCTTTCTGTTCCGCCTTTCTTCTCTACCATACAGTGTCTCAAATTATCTCCCCTGCTGAACTAGCTATGGGCCTGAACAGTAATACAGTTGTGTATTAATGAGCTACACACCCATACCATACCAGGTGTTCAGACTTTGTAACTTGATAACATAATTTTGCCTTTCCTGGCAACCACCACTGATATGCTCACTCAGCCTCCACAATTTCCTTCATCTTTGTTTCTTCTTTTCCTGACTTTCTAAGTAAAAATGTCCATTTCTCAATCCCACATGTTGTGGGTATTTCTAATAACCCACTAGGCCCTGGTATTTTCTTTATTCTCTCCACAAATCCTTCTGCTTACATTTGCTCAACATAGAAGAATAATTTACCTCAGAAATCCTGTTTTCTTGACAGTGGCACTAAAGAGGCAATTCCCTCTAGGAAATTCTACTCATCTAAGATTCCCCAGACTAGTGATTAAGAATCGTCTTCATTTTTAAGTGTGCCTAACTATAGGTATGTGGTAGAAAGAAAAATAACTGTACAGTAGACTTCTTTCCTAGACAAGTTTTGGGTTTTTATAACTTTAAGGTAAAAGTTATATATAATCAATATTATACATGAAAGTCTCTTATAAAACTCACATTGAAGATTAATATACATATCTCAATAAATCGATCACACTTTTCCTTCCAGGGCTAAACAACTCTTTTTGATTTAACACTCATGGAAGAATTGGCTTGAGTTTGGAGTCCAAATTGTGTTAATAAATAATTGTTGAATGTTGTAATCACAATCTCATAGTAAGATCTCATGCCACAGATTTATAAAAGCAGTTGAGAAAGCAAACAGATTAGCACCTCTCCCACCCTGAGCCGTAGGTACACTAAAGAGAATGGTTTAGTTCTCTCTTTAGTTCTCTCTCTCTCTCCACTCACTTTCTCCCCTTTCCCCTTCCTGTTAAGTTTGCCTAAACTATACTGAGATGATGTGATTCCAGAACATTCATCTAAGGCCCCAGCTGAATGGTAGATGCCTGAAGGAGAGAATGCCCTCTCCTTTCTTTCAGACATAACAAACATGTAGATGTAACTCACTCCAGGTTGGAATGGACAGGCACCATGTCGGTAAACAAATACAAAACAAATGTATTTACATTTGCATTGTGTAATACATATTAAAATAAGATCATCCATATTTCTAAATATTATGGCTATTCTATACATAAAATGGCTTGAATAATTATAATCTCAACCCCCCAAAGAGTCCATAAACCAAAATAAATAAATAAATGTTGAAGACAAAAGCATAAAAGTGGTAAGAAAAGTTAGTAAAATGACTGTTGTATCAAATATATAACTAAAATTTAAAAGATCTAAGTATCAGCAAATATGCCCTGTTTGTTTAGTAAGAAAGGGCATAGGCAGGTGATACACAATTTTGTCTTAGTCTATATCCTTACAATAATTTAATTGTACTCTCTAGGGCACTCAAGAAATCAGAAATATATATTTAAATAATTTACCTATTACTAGATTTGGGATATAAAATCTTTCTTTATAACTCTGATGTCTAAAAAGCAAAAGTTGGATAAAGTTGAAACCTGGCATTTAAGCAACCTTCACCTTCTCCTTGGAAGAAAGGTAATTAGATGTTAATTGGATGATTGGAAGGGAAACCTGCTGATTTCCAGGCAAAGTGAATGTGTCCAGTTAGAAAGAGAATGATTGTTCACATCGATTTAGATTGGACACCTGGTAGGCCCTTTAGAGCATCCTGTTTCAGTCTCAAAAAGGGGCAACATAGGCTCAAAATGACCAAGCAGATATATAAAGCCATGATCATTTCATTTTCTGCCAGTAATTCTGTAAAAACTACAGGCATAGAAAAGTAAAGGCTTTTATTGCAGGACAGATGGGCACTCATGCTGGGAAGCCATATAACTGGTCCACACAAAACGGATGAACACTCCTCGATTTCCATAACACTACACTGGAAGACATAGTATATTTCCTGCCTAAGTAATGAAGATACTGGAAGGGGAAGGACTTCTTTCTAATATCTTTCCAGAGAGTTAAATTGTATAGACAATTTCCATTTACAGTTAGGTTGGCTGTGCTTGGCATGCCTTTTACCAGGACTCATTATTGCATTCAGCTTTAGCCTCCTGGGGGAGTCAGGGGAGAAGGGCTGTGTCCACATGGCCTTGCTGTCTGCTATCTGTTAATCCTGTCTAACTAGGGCAGCAGCAGAGTTGTATAATTGCTCCTCTGGGGCTACGGTGTTTATATTTATCACAAGATCCCACTGATGGTTCCTGCTGTGGTTTGAATGTACCCCCCAAACTTCATGTGTGGAAATTTAATCCATAAATTCATATGTTGATAACATTTGAAGTGAAGCCTTTGGGAGAGCATTAGGATTAGAAGATGTCATGGGATGGGGCTTCCATAATGGGATTACTGGCTTTGTAAGAAAGGAAAGCTTCCCTCTCTCCAAGTAATGCCTTCTGCCATGGGATGTCACAGGAGGCTCTCAATAAATGCTGGTGCCTTAATATCTGACTTTTCAGATTCTAGAACTAGGAGAAATAAATATATTTTTTTATTAATTACCTAGTCTGTGGTGTTCTGTTGCATCAACAGAAAGTGAACTAAGACAGCTCCAAAATCTTAGTCTGGGAAACATTAAAAAGATTCTTAAGGGCCTGGGGTCATAGTTCAGTGGTAGAGTGCTTGCCTAGCACACGTAAGACCCTTAGTTCAATTTCTACCATGAAGAAATTTCAAAAAGACTCTTTAGGACCTACTACCTATGCTTCTGACTTACCAGGTTTGGGAGAAGGATTACCAAAATCTAATTTTTACCTAGTATTCTCAGGAAGCAAGCTTCCATTTACTACTACTACTTAGAAGATCAAAAGGCATCAAAATCCAAAGTAGTAAATCTGTAATGTGGAATTTAATATTTTGGCAGTGGAAATAAAAATTTTTATTTTTAAGTCACACATTAGCAGATACTTAAACACCTTAATCAGGTTGTGGTATTTTAAATTTCCATCTAGGAGGGCACAAGGCAAAGGCATGCACAGCAAACCCCATCCAGCCCTGCAGCCTTGACACCTTGCTCAGAACCTTGTAGGGCCCTACCTAGTGACCTCAATCAGTCACAGACCTTCAGGTAGGTCCCTGTGGGCCTGGTTGGGCCCCACCCAGTGACCCCAAGTGGCTGGAGAATCACCAGAGCTCAGTGGCATGAGCCAAAGGCACACACAGCAAACCCCATCCAGCCATGCAAACTCAGCACTTCACCTGGAACCTAGTAGGGCCCTGGCCAGTGGCCTCAAGCCACATAGCTTTGGTGTGCTATGTGGCATGGGCTGAAGGCCTACATAGAATACTCTATCTAGCTGTTCAGACTTGGTATGCCACTCAGAACCTGGTAGAGTCCCCCAACAACCTCAAGCAGCTGGGAAGCTTCACAGTGCCTCATCAGGTATGCTGAAGGCCCACCCAGCATACTCCCCACATTCGAGGAGCCTTCAAGAGCCACTAGGGACCTGGTAAAGCCTGACTAATGACCTCCACTCAATGGGGGAAATTCCCAGATGTATAGACAAACATCCTCAACCCAGGAAGCAAATGAGACCTTGCATTCAGCTTCTCCAGGGGAATACAGGAAAATGACAAAATGAAAGAGCAAAATGCCATCTCAAACCTCCAGCCCATCCCAGACAAGCCTAGGCAGCATGGACATAGGAGAAAATATAAGCCATATATCTGAAACATCTGAAATGACAGCAACTGAAGTAAAGAAACAACTCCATGAAGCTGTAAAGGAACTCAGATCAGAAATAATCACCCAAGTAAAAGAAGAAATGATAAAAGTAATAAAAGAAATGCTGAACTCATCTAAATAAAACATAGTTTAAAAAATTGAGGAGCACTGAAAAAAGATGAAAACCTTGAATGAACAATATAAGAAAGAAACAGAATGCATGAAACAGATTCAAAGAGGAAATCAAACAGGGAATCAAAAATTCCATGGAAAGCTGGCAAAACCACCTCAGTGAAATTGCAGATAGACTTTTAGACCACAAAGACAAGACTGAAGCTAGTGAACAGGAAAGGAAAGACCTTTTAAAAATAACAAATAATTGGGGCCAGAGATTTAGCTCAGTGGCGGAAGCACCTGCCTGACAAGCGCGAGGTTGTGAGTTCGATCTCTGATACAAAAAGAAAAAAATTTAAAAAAAATAACAAAGAATGAGAAAATAACAAAGAATCAGGAAATAACAATTCAACAGTTGCAAGATGATGCAAAGAAAAACAAGATTGATAGGCATTAACAAAAAAGGTCAAAACACAAATGATATCAAAAGACTATTTCCAGAGCTAATAGACAAAAATTTCCCAAACATGGGAATGGAAAGTGACATACAGATAAGTGAAGCATATCAAAATCCAATTAGCCATAACCAAAATAAATCTACACCCATACATATAATAATCAACATCCCAGAAATTCAACATATTAAAAGCTGCTAGAGAGAAAAGACAGATCACCTGTAGAGGAAAGCCCATCAGAATCACAGCAGACTTCTTAACAAAAACAATGAAGTCAAGAAAAGCATGGAGTGAAGTATTTCAAATTCTAAAGAAAAATGACTTCCAACCCAGATTGATGTATCCTGCAAAACTGCCCTTTAAAATTGATGGAGAAATAAGATACTTCCATGACAAAGAACAGCTGAAGAAATTCATGACCACCAAACCAACCCTGCAAAGAATACTGAAAGATATTCCAAATATACATAAAAATAACTATGACTTCAACACCAGTAGAAAAAAACCCACTAAACAGGGTAGACAATTAAGCAGCAGTGAAAGGTAAAGAATCAACAGTAGAAAGATAACATAGCAAAAATAAGCCAATATATATCACTTATAATCATTAATGTAAATGGCCTCAATTCACCAATTAAAAGAAACAGACTGGCAGAATGGATCAAGAAACAACATCCAACCATATGCTGCATACAAGAAACCCATCCAACCCAAGAGGAAATTCATACACTGAAAATCAAAGGATGGAAAACAATAGTCCATGCAACAGGAACCCAAAAAAAAGCAGGGGTAGCTATTCTGTTTGCAGAAAATGTGAACTTCAAACCAAGAATAATCAAAAGAGAGAAAGCCACTACATATTGGTTAGTGGAAAATTTCAAGAGGAAGAGATAACAATTTTAAATATATATGCACCAAATATGGGGCCACCCAACTATATAAAACAAATATTAATAGAAATGAAAAATCAAATAACCAATAACACAATTATAATGGGAAACCTTCATACCCCAATGACACAAAAAGACAGATCAACTAGACAGAAAATCAGCAAAGAAATAACAGAACTGAATCAAAAGTGTGAACAAATGGACTTAATAGACATGTACAGTGTTCTACCCAACAACATCAGAATATACATTCTTCTCAGCTTCACATGGGACATTCTCTAAAATAGACCATATACTAGCCCACAGAACATGCTTAAGTAAATGCAAAAGAATTGAAATAGTCCCATGTGTGTTATCGGATCATAGTACCATGAAACTAGAAATCAATCACAAAAGAAACTGCAAAAACTCCATAAACACATGGAAATTAAATAATACACTCCTGAACAATCAATGTGTAACAAAGGAAATTAAAGAAGAAATTAAACAACATCTACAAGCAAATGAAAATACAAATACAACTTACTGGAGCCTGTGGGATGCAATGAAAGCAGTCCTCAGAGGGGAATTTATTGTGGTAAATTCCCACATCAGGAAAACAGAATAAACAAATAAACAACCTGATACAACACCTCAAACATAGAAAAAGAAGAGTAAATCAAACCCAAGGCCAAAAGAAGGGAGGAAATTATAAAGATCAGAGTGGAAATTAATGTAATAGAGACTAAGAAAACAATACAAAGAGTTACCAAGTCAAAGAGTTGGTTCTTTGAAAGAATAAATAAAATTGATGTGCCCCTAGCCAACTTTATTAAAAATAGGAAAGAAAAAAACTCAAGTTCAAGCAATAAGGAATGAAAAGGACAAAATTACTATAGACCTTGTGGAAATACAGAAGATCATCAATACTGAATTTGAAAACCTTTACTGTCATAGGTTTGATAACACAGAAGAAATGGAGAGTCCTAGAAACATATGAATTACCAAAGCTGAATTCAAAAGATGTGAAACTGCTGAATAATCCAATTTCAATTAATGAAATTGAAAATGTAATTAAAACCTTACCAACAAAGAAAAGCCCAGGTCCTAATGGATTCACTGCTGAATTCTACAACAAATTCAAGGAAGACTTAATTCCAATACTCCTTAAACTCCTCAATGAAATTGAAAGGAAAGCTGCTCTGCCTAATTCCTGGAAGCATTACTCTAATACCAAAACCAGAGAAATACCCAACCAAAAAAGAGAACTACGGGCCAGTCTCACTAATGAACATAGATGCAAAGATTCTCAATAAAATACTGGCAAACAGAATGCAGCTAATCATCAAGAAGATCATAAACCACAACCAAGTGGGATCATCCCAGAAATGCAGGGATGGTTCAACATACACAAATCAATAAATGTGATATACCATATCATTAGAGTAAGAATCACATGATCATTTCAACAAATGTAGAAAAAGCTTTTGATAAGGTCCAACACTCATTCATGATAAGAACCCTACAGAAAATTGGAATAGATGGTATTCACCTCAATCTGATACAAGCCATCTATGACAAACCAACAGCCAGTATAATATTATATGGTCAAAAACTGAAAGGTTTCACTCTAAAATCAGGAACAAGACAAGGATGTCCATGATCACCACTCCTATTCAATACAGTGCTGGAAATATTAGCCAGAGAAATTAGACGAGAGAGAGAGAAATAAAAGGAATAAAGGTAGGAAAAGAAGAAGTTAAATTATCACTATTTGCAGATGACATGATACTCTACATAGAAGACCCCAAAACTCTATTGAAAGACTTCTAGGTATAATAACCAAATATAGTAATGTAGCTGGATACAAAGTCAACACTCAAAAATCAATAGCATTCCTCTACACAAACAACAAACTCACTGAGAGAAATAAGAGAAGCCACAAACTTCACAATAGCATCCAAAAAAATTGAATACTTAGGAATCAGTCTAACAAAGGAAATAAAAGATCTATTCAGTGAAAATTACCGTACTCTGCAAAAAGAAATTGAAGAGGATCTCAGAAAATGGAATGACATTATTTTTTCATGGATAGGAAGAACAAATATTGTGCAAATAGTCATTTTCCCAAAATTTTTATACAGACTTAATGCAATTCCAATCAAAATACCATTAGTATACCTCACAGACCTAGAGAAATAATTCCTAAAACTCATCTGGAACCAGAAGAGACCCTGAATATAAACGGCAATTCTGGGCAACAAAGGCAAGGCAGGAGGCATCACAATCTCTGAATTAAAGTTATACTTCAAAGCTACTGTGATAAAATCAGCATGGTACTGGAATAAACACAGACCTGAAGTTCAATGGAATAGATTAAAAGATACAACCACAACTACAAACACACTTAGCCACCTTATCTTTGACAAAGGGGCCAAACATGCTCATTGAAAGAATGATAGCCTCTTTAATATGTGGTGCTGGAAAAACTGGCTCTTCATATGCCGAAAACTAAAACTAAACCCATGCCCATCACCATGCATTAAAGTCAAAATGGACCAAAGATCTAAATATTAAAACAGAAACATTAAATCAGCTGGAAGACAAAGTAGGTAGAAATCTTGAAGACATAGGGGTAGGCAGAGAATTCATGAACAAAAATCAAACCACATGGGAAATAATTCACAGAATCAATAATTGGGATCTTGCCTTATTGAAAAGGTTTTGCATGTCAAAAGAAATCTCCAGCAGAGTGAAAAGAAAACCCACAAATTGGGAAAAAAATCTTAGTCAACTGTCCCTCAGACAAAGGACTTCTGTCTAGAACATATAAAGAATTTTTTAAAAAATCAGGCCCCTTAAATGCAAAGACCCAATCCAAAAATGGGCATATGAAATCAATATACACTTCTCAGCTGAAAAAATACAAATGGTAAATAAATACATGAAAGACTGTTCAGCTTCATTGGTCATGAGAGAAATGCAAATTCAAACCACACTGAGATTCCATCTCACTCCAGAAAGAATGGCCAAGATCAAGAAAATCAATAACAAATGCTGGAGAGGCTGTGGGGAAAAAAAGAACTCTCCTACACTGTTGATGAGAGTGCAGACTGGTGCAACCATTGTGGAGGTCAGTCTGAAGGTTCCTTGAAAAGCTGGGATTGGAAGTCCCATTTGACCCAGCTATTCTACTTTTGGGCTTATTCCCAGAAGAACTGAAAGTATCATACCACAGTGATATAGCTGCATCCATATTTATAGCAGCACAATTTGTAGTAGCCAAATCTTAGAAACAACCTAAATGCCCTTCAAATGAGGAAAGGATAAACAAGATGTGGTATTTTTATACAATGGAGTGCTACTCAGCTATAAAGAAGGATCACATTAAGGCTTTTATAGGTAAATGGATGTGACTTGAGACCACATTCATAAATGAAATAAATCAAACTCACATGTGTAAATACTGTATTGTCTAGCTAGTATGAGAAACTGAAAAAGTAAATAAGATATAAAGCCTTCAATAAATATTGTGAAAGGGTAAGAAACTGCTTATAGGGAAAAAATAACTCAAGGAAAAAGAGAAAACAAAGAAGAGAATAGAAAAAAGTTACAAATTTGTATATACACACTTAAGATAGCAAAGATTATTGTGCTACTAATTCCATTAGTTCTTGGAACAAAACAGTTAACATTCATAAGATTAGATCAACTTTACATGTTTTATATATGGTAATCTGAGTAACTCTTTGAAAGATAACTATACAAAATAACAACCTTAGTTATGTTCCTACCACCTTGTTTTGAAAGCCTATATTGTCATGGTTTGGGGCTCTTTGTTATTGTTATTTATTTGTCTCTTTTGTTTCTTGTTTTTCTCATAATTTGTTTTGTTTTGTCTTGTTTTTTTCCTCTAATACAGAAAGGATAGATGTACATTTATAGGCTTACACATGCCCAAAACTTCTCCTAAAGAGTTTACAATAAATGATTTTATTATGTGTGATGGAATTAGCAGCTACTTTGAAGAAAATGAGACATTACAGTAGTCATTGCTGATTTCCTATCACCTTGTTTTGAAGTCCAGTAATGCTTTTATTCTTTGTTTTGATTGATTTTAGTCTGTTTGTATTATTTAATTTCAATTTATGTAAAGGTATGGACAGCTATTTTGAAGAGAACAAGAGACATTATGCTAGCCACTGTTGATTTTCCTATTGTCTGGTATTGAAGCTCTATAATGCTTTCATTCTTTTGTTTTGAATTGTTTTATAGTATATTTGTCTTGTTTGAATTCATTGTTTATGAAGATATGGACAACTATTCCAAAGAAAACAAGATATATTATAGTAACCACTGTTGATTTCCTGTTGTCTTGTTTTAAATTCTTGAGTTGATTGCATTGTTTTATTCTGATCTGCTTTGATCTGTTTTGTTTTATTTTATTCTCCTTAAAATAAAAAATAAAAATAAATAAATTTCCATCTAGCAAATATCTGAGCACAGAAAGTGTGGACTAAATGATTTCCAAAAGCAGTTCAAGAATTATAAGCAGTGATGAGTTAGTATATATTTAACAACCATGTCTCCAAGAAAACATGTATACATATATTTTTATAATAATTTTTGCTGATATAAAAGATAGATAATGTACAATTTACAAATAAATACACATTCTTTATTGTAAATTCCTTATTCCTATAATCTCAATGTTATTTTCTTAAAAATCCATCATATTTTATAATTCTATCACAGGCAATAATGTCACAGAATCAGACTATTAATATGCACTTCCTTACTATCTAATTCAGCAAAGAAGATATTCATATCATCAAGTATAGTTGTGACATAAACATTGATTGATAATTTTGCTTAAAGAAGAAGACAAAACTGCAATAAGAAAGGCATATGCCATAACCTCATTCATCAGTGATGTGAATGACTTACCTAAGTTAAGGAGAGTTTGTAAATGCTAGAAGAAAATTGCCTCATGTTTTTATGTTATTCACAAATTAATAGCTCCAGACAAGACACACTTTAACTTTAATCAGCATTTAACATTTTCTCCATCATTTCTAAAATTTATTTTTTGGTACTTGTTTTGTTTTGTTTTGTTTTGTTTTGTTTTGTTTTGTTTTGTTTTTGAAAGAGGGTCTCACTACACAGTTCAGGCTGGTCTCGAGCTCACTTTGTAGCCCAGGCTGGTCTCAAACTTGCAATGCCTCAAACTGCCTCAGCCTCCTGAGTGCTAGGATTACAGGCATAAGCCATCATGCCCAGCTTCATTTCTAAAATTTAGACAATCAATAAGACACCAAATCAAGCCCTGATGGGCACATTTGCTGGCTGCAGTGGTATAGACTCCCACCTGGGCAATTTCAAGCTACCAACATGAAGTTACTGAGGACCAACTCTGGAAAGACACAAAGTACTGTGGTAACTTTTTCATCAGTCAGTTGATACATATGATGTCAACAGCAGAGATGAAAGTAATAAAGGAATTAAGAGACAATAATTTTGAGTACTGAGGTTTTACTTTTGTTACATTTACATGATTTAATCTTTAATAATGGTGTGTTCGACAATAGTGTGAAGCTTAACAAACTGCACCAATTTAACACTTGAATTGGAAGCAACTGACTGCCTTGGACCAGTTAGTGCTACTATTACATGTTTGCTCAGAGTACAGGTGAAAAGAGACAAAGCCAAATAACCAAGTTAGACAGTCATGCTAGAGAGGGTGGAGCAGGGGGTGAGGGAAGAGAGACTGTATGGAAGAAATACATAAAAATATTTTCTTGCGTCTCTGCACCTTTACTCTCAATTACCATTTCTTAATTATGTAACAGTGACTCACTCACAAGACCCTCAGCAGAAGAACAGAAATCCACCAAGTAATGGTAGACCCTGAGCTGTAACTGTGGCATCTCCTCTAAAAGCGACAACCAGTGGTTTATAATCTTGGTAACCATCAGAATCACCTATGATTTATTTTTTAAATACTCATCACAAGGCCACCTAAACTGAAATTTCCCATGGTAATTCTATACCCCAAATTATTTTGAAATTTAAACCTACAACGTTCAACACTTAAAGACATCTATTTGGCATAATTTAATATTGGAGGAAACTCATTCTGAAAGTTCATCTTGAAACTAAGTAACCATTTCAATAATTCAGAAATTAATTTCTGTATTTCAATGGAAATCTTCAGGTAGCATATTCTTGTAAGAATCAGCTATAATAAAGACATATCTCATTTACAAAATTTCTTACAATGTTTTCTAATACACAGTCATAAGTTCCCCAAGAGTGAAGTGTTTATGTTCACAAGATTTTGTTGCCATGCTGTATTTTCAAAATTGAAAGATGACAGAGAAACAAACTTTGATCCGACAGACAATTTGATGACAGGGACAGAAAGTGTATTTTTCAGGACATATTCTCAAAACTGTGTGCATGGAGTGGTATTTCAAGTTTGAAAAATCCCATTACTTTAAATGGGATTTACGTGGCTTACATTTCGAACTACTTTGAAATTTTAACCTACGACTTTCAACTTTGATGGCGTCTAATTGACTTAAACTCATGCTAGATAACTTGTAAGTTGCTATTTCAACACTAAAGTATATTGAGTTTAAGAAACTAGTATTTCTAAGCTTTTAATAAACTTTAACAAGATAATTAGCAATCAGTAAAAATTAGTTAATAGCAAAACACAAAAAGGTTTCCAAAAAAATCTTTCTGGAATTATATTGAAAGCATCATATCTGGCTGGTTATATTTACTAATTAAACTGCTAACCTTGACTATTTTCACATTTTAACCATTTTTCTTGTTGGTGATCTTTCATTAAGAGATTAGAATTTTCCTGATGACATCTAACCAGTTTCTCCAGAACCTATCCCTAAGTCTCCACTTCCTCCAGTTACCTATCTCTCCTCCACCCCAGTATCTCATAGTAATGATGTCAATATTGATGATAGTGTCTCCAAGAGAATGGATCATTTTGGATGATAATCATTTAGATAAATTTACTAGACAACCACAAGGTAATCAGTAGGCCAGTTTAGGGTTCAAGTTTCCACTTGCCCCTGAGTTAGCACCTAATTTTATAGACAGAATGACTAATTCACCGCAACAACATAGGCAGAAAACTGATTATAAACCGTAGAATGGTTCAAACTATCTGCAATGATAATTTTCCAATTATCATTTCATTTTTGCCAATTTGTTTCAATCTGTTTATTGCTTACAAATTTTTCTAACCTATATGTTAGTCAGATCCCATATAATATTCTTTGGCACATAGTACAGTTAAAACTAAAATTCTAAAATAGCCTTTAAACACTGATTTTTTTTTAAATCTTTTCCACGGTGGAATTGTAAAACCTTCTTTATCTATTCATTGCATCAAATACTTGATTTCCCCAGATACTAAATCATTAATCATGTCAGGATGTATTTCAAGATCAAAGCTCCCATTTTAATACATTTACATGACAACCAACAATAAATCCTCCGATGCCCACCTTTGTGGGTCACAACCTGTCTAAAATCTCTCACCTGAAGCCGATGCATATACTACTTTTGTATTTGGAAACAAAGAACATACTGTATTTAAGGGATTAGATTTAGATAGAGACAGTGAGAAATTGTCCTTTTACACATTTTTCTTTTTCCTGAGCACATGCAATAAATTTATAGCTCCTCAGGTTAACAGAAAACATGGACGCTATTATACATGCTGCTTTGTTCCCTCTGTTTCCCTTCAAAATATCTGACCAGCCTGGCAGAATTTTCTGTAAAAGAACTTTGCTGCCACCAATTGAACACTTTCACCCAATGCAAGTATTTTAACAAATTAGTGGAGGAAAGGAAAATGAAGGGAAGACACATTCCAGATCCCAAACCCCTAATCAGAACTCCGTTCCTAATCAGTACTACCATAAGAAAACTAAGAGAAATAACTCATATCTTGATATTAGTAATGGCAGCCCTCTCTCTGCAACCCTCAACCAATTTATGTTAACAGACTATTTCTCCTTTATTTGTACGCAAAGGGAACAAAAACAAGCATAAATCAAAGGTTTGGTTCCAGGAATGTCACGCCATAAAATAGCAATGTTGACCTGGTCATTGAGCTGGACTGAATGACAGGTTTTGAGTTGACAGTGATTATCAGATCAGAAAAGCAAACTCTTCTAGGCTCATTTTCAGAGGTGAAGTCTTGCCAAATAAAGTCAAAGGAGTCTCCATAGGCAACCCTAATTTGTTCTCCCCAGATCACATCCACTTCCATCTCTTAAAAGCGTAAGATTATTCAGTCAAGTGCCCACAGTCACTAGACTTTGGCAACACATCAGAAACTCCAAACCCACTCCTCAGAACTAAGAACCTTCTGCAACGAGATTTGAGCAACGGAATCTGTTTTTAGTCCACAGAAGGCCCTAATATGTATCCAGAGTTGAGGATCATTGGCTTATTCTTATGACCTCATTTTTTTAATAAAAGAGAAGGCTCAGGAAAGTTCAAAGCAACACCCCAAATTTTGCACACATAGCCTCAAGGAAGACTCGAGTCCATTTGGAAGTTTTTTGGAGAGTGTGGTGCCTGAATATACAAGAAATTTATCCATAAAGGAAAACCTCCCAACATGTTGACCCTTGCCACACTGCTTTGACCTCCTGAACAATTCAGAATAAACAAGATGAAAACACACTCTTCAGCAAAAATATAGTCCCCCCACCCAAAAAAAGAATATAGTCCTTTCAAGATAATAAGGAAAATAACTCCAGCTTATTTTTATTTTGTATCGGCCCCATTTAATCTGAAATTTTTTCCTTGAACTAAAAATATCTTTCTGTAAGTCAAATATAACCTACTTTATTAATTCCCAAGATTACTATTTTTCCCTGACATAGACAGGCTGGATGTGGATTTTTTTAAGTAAAATTAATATGTATTTGAAATTTTTCATCTACCTGGCTTAGTATTTGTAGTATATAAAAGGAAAGAATTTAATAATGTTATAATACTTTTCTCCTGTAATTTTCAACTTCTTAACCTCTCTCTTTTGAAGGTTCATTATTGATTTTTTTCAGTATCTAATGAAAAAGAATCTTCCCACTATCAATACTCAAAAAAAAAAGTTAATGCTTTATTTCTTCTACTTCTTGAGCCTCCTCCAAGTCTTACCATCCTCATTCCCATCCAGCTTCAGCCCTACTAGAAACTTTGCTCCAACTCCCGCCCTGATCCACCTGCTTTGCTCCAACTCCCACCCTGATCCACCTACCTTTCTGCTTGGTGGGGAACTCCTGGTGAGTACCCAGAAGTCTGAGACGAAATAGGCACTGTTGCCCCTATCTGATTGACATAGCTCTGGCTGTGGCAGTAGCAAGCTTGTTCTTCACAAGGGAGCATCCTCTTTTTGGAAATTCACTTAACACTGGCATGTGGTGAATAGAAGTAAGCAAGGAGGAGGTTGGTGGTGAAATTAACTTCAGTTCATAGGTGCGAGTTACAGATCCTTACAAGTCAAGACACTCCACTTTACACTTGTTAGAATGAAAAAATGGGGCACTTCTTGGAGAAAAACCAGTCTAGAGATATGAAGGCGGCCAGGCAAACAAGGTCTCAGTAGTTGGGGGACTAGGGGTCATGAACAACTCTGCTTGGTTATCCATGTGGAAAAGTGTAAACTTAAAAGCAGGAACACATTTCCTTCCTGGTTCTTATAAAAAGAGATGACAACTTCTGTAATTCTGAGGCCACTGGAGAACACAAACAAGATTTTTGACCCCTGAAAGATTCAGAATATCAGTGGGAGACAAAGAAAGAAGCTCAACAGATACAGTTACCCAAGTGTAACTTGGACAGGTCAAAAAAAAGAAGCCAAATTTTTAAAAATGGGAGCCATCAAATAACTAGAAGGACTAGCTCAGGAACACAAAACATTACTGGACTATTTCGATATCTCACCTGGGAGCAATTAAAGAAGTAGAAAGTCCTAAAATATTATGTATAACTCCCATCAAGTATCTGCCAAGTGCTGGGGATATAACTCAGTGGCATAAGCACCTGCCTAGCAAGCACAAGGTCCTGAGTTCAACTCTCAGTACAAAAAAAAAAAAAGAAAGCATCAATGTTAGAAATGAGTGGGTTCCCCCTGAAAATACTTCTTTTCTCCACTTCTTACCAGCCCAGACCATGCATGCTTTGGAAATACATTATTCCTTTTCCTTGGGTCTGATATTCCCTTATCATCACAAACTAGAACTATCACTAGTTCCCATAGAAGTAGTTAGTTGTGGAGTGGAAGGTAAAAAAAGAGATAATATCACGGCTAATTATCATAAAGAAGCAATAATATAGACCTAAATCTATATTTGTCAAATATTATCCTGTAATTAAATATACCCCAAAAGTTCCATGTAATAAGTCCACTCTTACAAAAATATATTTTACAGTTAATTTTGGTACTGTCAACACAGATTTTTATAAAAACCCAATCTTCTATAGAAATCATACTGAAGCTCTATTACAGCAAAACAATACTTTCCCTTGAGCATTTTCATGTTGACATTATATCTTTGATACCTTAGGTATACAATTTCAGGGCTCATAACCAAAAATCTAAGTTCTTGAACACCCTAAACTTCTTTTTAAGGATAAACATAGAACTTCACAGTTGTGCTATAGAACCGACACTTGCAAGAGTTAAGAATTGCATTCCACAAAAAGAGGGAAGAAGAAGAAAGAGGAGGAGGAGGAGGAGGAGGAGGAGGAGGAGGAAGAGGAGGAGGAGGAGGAGGAAGAAAGAAAAGAAAGCATGGAGAAACAAATATTTAGTCGTGTTCACCTGGACAGTAAATGTCCATATGTAACACTGGCACTGACTCATCGAATCTCTCTCGTCCCATTGGATGACAGGGTTGGCTAACAGATCCTAGGAACAGCAGGCTTCTTGCCATGGGTTTTGAGGCATCTGTGGGGCCTGGCATTGCAGCTCTGCTCTCCTATTACAGATGGCTGTATTATGTGGGAAATTCTCCAGCCACATACTGCTGCACCATTATACCAGGGCACTTCTCCGCTGCTCTGAAAATTTTCATACACTTTTATTCTGGAGAAAGTAAATTGGAAATACATTAGAAGTACATCTTCTAGACTTCCATTAGGCATCCCTATATCCAACCCTCATCATAAAGTGGAAAATCCCACAATAGGAGAAGAATACATAATCACCAAATTTTCAAAATAAAATTTCACCTTTGTTATATAAAATACCTTTTTGATTTATCAAATTTTGAGAACTTTGTGACATGACCATTGGAACCAAAATTTAGCCTAAACCAGCCTTTGTACTTGATAGATAAAAATGGATTAAAATGATATGTTCACATAGTGAACTATATCCCAGCTTGGGGTGTAAACAAATTGTGACCTAATTTAAGATTTTACCCTTTAAACCAAGAAAATGAGTCTTGGCCAATCAAAGAAATTGAGCTTTAACCAATCACAAGCTGCTAACTTATCAGACTATGTCCATATTAGACAAATGCTGACAACAGCCAATTGGCTTTTTTCTGTTTGTCACTTAGTCTTCTTTGGCTATAAATAAAACTTGCACATGTGTTGGGGCACTCTGAACTATTTTTGGTCTGGAATGATGCCTAGTTCTAGAACATTTTTCTTTCCCAAATAAACTTTATAAAATTTAACTGGTCTCCCTTTTTATTTTAACATGACTGTAATCTAATGCTGTCATACAAAATTGATGGTACAATTTGACAAAAATAAAGAACATGAACCTGAAACTCAAGATATCCTCACTGCAGTGATCAGCCATGATTCACTGTAACACTAAAGCTACATTAATTCCCGTGGTACACATACCTAAGGAATATGTTTGCAGAGGACAGAGGTCCTTATCATACCCCCATTGTACTTCTCTTATTCTAAGATACACCCTGCAGTCCCAGAAATCCTTCCACAGAAATGTACCCAAATGTAGCACTAATGAGCTCAAACGCTTAGTTGACTCATTTAGATACTTATAAACATACAATGTCCCAGCTTGTAGCTGTCGAATGATGAGTGAGACTTTTGTGTAAACAGTATGGAATTCATCTCAGTTATGAAATTGAAGCACTCCAAGAAATCTTTGATATTAAAAACCATCTCTGACTTACAAACTCAATCTCTGAAATTTTACATCTGACAATTCATTCTCTAATTCATTTTAAATGGAAATCACTACCCAAAACTTTACATATTTTATTACTTCATACTAAAAAGATATTTACACAGCAGAACTGAAATCTTCAGTTGGGATTTGAGTCGCCATGACTTGTAAGTGCAGAGATGGTTGTAAAAGAAGGAGCAAGCCAACAAATCACAACCAGAAAACTGAAAAGAATTTGACTTCCCAAGTTGGCTAGTTCCCCCAACCCAGAGAGCTATCCTGACAGATCAATATGCTTCTTTGATCACAATGGTGGCAGAAATGAGAAATAGCATTGGAGATGAGATGGATCGATGAATAAACCTGACCATAACAAACACTATTTCTCACAATATTTCAACAACGAGAAGAAAAAAAAAATATATAGAAGGGTCACATTGCATCTCTGATACTTTCCTTATGTATGAAAAGTTGGAAATACATTAATCACAGGCTATCTAGACCTTAGGGGACATCGACTAGGAAAAGGAAAGTGAGGCATTTTGAGTATCATAAATATTATACAAAGAACGATAAAATATATTACGTGGAGTGGACTCTTTTTATATTTAGCAGTAAATAAGGGAGCCTGTTCTGAATTCCTGGGTAGCTGTCAAAATGTGAGTCCTTGGTGAGTATTTATAGCCCACATACTGCCTTGAAGAAATGCCTTAATGCCTTCTCTGCCTCTAACTCTTTTTTTATTCTTCCTTTTAGTAGTGGTATGAAGAAGAATGGGAAAGATGATGACGCTTGTTTCAAATTTCTTAGCCTATTTGGAGCTTCCAGTACAGTTTTCTTGTTTGTTTGGATTTTATTTTTGTTTGCTTATTTTTTTTATATTTCTTCTATCTGAACTTCTTTAACTGAACCTGCAGAAGCTTTCTGTGAAGAAAATGAATTTTGAAGAAAGAATTCATAATGAATCACTGACATGAAAGTTGCTGGAAGATGCATCTGTGAAATGACCTTCATGGTTAAAGAAACTGTTAGCCACTCCTTCAGCACAGTGATGTACCACACCAGGGAGCCTAATGAGAGCAGAAAACAAACAGCGCCATCAATACGCAAAGATACTAAGGAACTTATCTGCGGGCAATAGCTGGTATGATGAAACAAAATAAGACATCCTTTTAAACATTAAGACCAAAGCCTTTCAAATCCATACAACTTCCTCCAGGAAGACTGGCTATTAAAGTAGGTGGTCAAGAGCATCACTAAAGTTGTTTTGTGGCATAAGTATTGATCAAGAATATTGATCATGGCTTCTAAATGATTTTTATTTGTTTTTACCTGGAGATCAATGTGACATCTATTTGACTAATAATGGTCCCAGATCCTGACAATCACCATTGTTTAGTCAATAATTCAGTAAAAATGAAATATGGCTCCAAGTTTATATAATATATAAATATGAGAGCAATATAAGATAAGGCATTGCAAAGAAGAAAGGTAAAATACACCAGGAAAAAGAATGATCTCTTCAACCCAACATTAACCAAATAATATTTGTTAAATATACATTATATCCAAAAGCTTCACATTGACTTTTTAATACAATATTTTGGTCACTCTTCTCAATACTGTAAGATGATATTGGCCCTACCTTGGAATGAAATTACTGAAGCCCAGAGACATTTTTCTAGGGTTACACAGCTAAAAAGCTAAGTAGCAATCATTCAAACTAATTCTGTAGTCAAAGTCCTTTCAATGTAATAACTTTCTTTTGATGTAAAATGTTTCTTAGTCCATTGATTAGAGGAGCAAGTAGTTCTACAGTTAAAGCAAAAAGTGCCGAAAGCCACAGCAGCTTGAAAATATTGGCAAAACTTAAATGGTCTTTCTAGCAGTTATTATTAAACTAAATAATAGGATTATTTCAGGGATTTACAAAGAAAAGATGAAATTGTTGGTCCCTTAGTATTTTTAATGAACATTTCCCATATAGCAAGGAAAGAAAATCACCAAAACCCATTAGTGTCACAAACATATGGAAAAATTGAGTAGATCATAAATATCAGGTAACGTACAAACTGAAATACCTAAGCTCAATATGAACAAGTATAAATACATAGGTGAATAAAGAGACATACACTTTCACTAAAAAAGCTGATAATCCCTACTAAGAACATTTCATATTTTCTAAGAGTTCAACTATAGTGCCCTCATAACTTAAAAACAATTTAGACATTTTAAGGAAAATAATGCTATAATCAAAAGGCACTAGAAGACCAGAGCAGAAGCGAGTTGCTGGGTTGTTGGGGTTTTTTTGTTTTGCTTTGCTTTTTCTAGTTCTCTACAGTGTCTTTGGAAACATTTTTTTTCCAACTCACTTCAGCTCATTATTCTGGCAAAATGATGAGGAAGTTGGAGAAATGAATAAAACCATTTTTTTAAATTCTGAAAAGTTTTCAGTGCAAGACAAGTATTAGGAGAAAACTGATACACGTACTTAAATTAAGAGACAAGACAGTATCTCCAATTTTTTAACAGCCAAAGAACTGTAACTTTCAAAAGAGATCGACTGTATTATGTCCATGCATAAAAATAAATGGAAAAAGTAGATAATAATCTGGGGGAACAAACAAAGCAAAAATCAGAAACTCTATTTTGTAACATTCAGATAATTTATATATGAAAATTTAGAAGAACAATCATCTACACAACTATATCTTTTCAGTTAGTCTGAATTCTCTTAAGTATAAAAAATGAGAAATGCAAATTCCCCTCATTGCCTCTTCTGTTTTTAGAAAAATTAAGTACTGATACACAAGGATAAACTTCAAAAATGCTGTGCTAAGGGAAGAAGTCAGACACAGAAGCCAGTGTATCATACAATTTGATGTCTATGAAATGAACAGGGGAAGCAAATCTATAGAGAAAGAAAGTAAGCTAGCATTTGCCTGGGGCTGGGGGTTGGGGAGAAAGGTAAGAATAAAGGAAATACAAATCAACAGGATACTTCTTTTTGAGGTAACAGAAATGCTCTAAAATTAGGTTGTGACAGTGATTATGCAACTCTAAATTTACTGGGTCACTGAATTATATACTTAAAATAAGAAAGTTTTATGACACATAAATTATACTTCTAATAAAATTTTTTTCAGCTTTTATCTATGGCCCTACAAAATGCCACTTTGAATTCTAAAAATGTCCTTTTGGCTTTAATAGTTCTCCAATGATAATGATCCCTATTATTTTTCAGAAGAACAGAGGATCCAATACAGGAACATTTCTATTTCCTTTCCCTTTAAATGCCTCTGTATTACTCAAGATAAATATTTTGACTGAGATCATAAGCTCTCATTCTCTCTTATATCACTAATGAAAGCCCAAGAAAGGGTCAAATTTAGGATGAGTCAAATTCTGGAATAGGAGGATGTTTAGTATTTATGTTTGATCCCACCCCATAATCTATTTATTTTAGGGTAAATTGATTGTTCTCTCCTAAAGTATTTTATATACTAGGATGTGGGTACTCTAAAAATATATGTTTTTAAGAGTGTGGTTTATAAACTTACTTCCTTGGGTTTTCAAAATTAATCATAATGCTTTTCTGGACCTATAAAGGGGTTCTGATGTCTCACTTTTACATTATGGGCCATATCAGGCTTAGTTAGTTATGCTTGTTATTGAGAAGTCTCCCAGATTTAATGAAACAGTCACAAAATCAATTTGAATAAAATAAGTAAGATAATAATAGAAAGAAGTCTTACTTTGTGGTTTTAAAAGAGATATATCAACATTACTCATAACAGCTGAAATGCTCTACCCAAAAGACATCTGCTTTCAATAACAATCTCAAAAAGCAGTAAATATTTTTATGTCTTAGGAAAACAAATTTAGAACAAAAATAACAATACAAATAAGCAACTGTTCAATGCAATTGTT
>PVJX010003703.1:0-57444 GCA_004027295.1 Dolichotis patagonum
CTTTATACTATTGTGTTATGTTTGATATTATTGTAATTGAAACTATGCTCAACTATAGCAGAGTAAGAGATATGGTGTTAGATACTGTTGATGTCCAGTTGACTTAATGTAAAGTACTGTGTTGCCTATGTTGTCCTCTTCTGATCTGCTCTGTACTGCCCCCTTTTGTTTTATTCTCTTTTAAATTAAAAAAAATAAATAAATAAATAAAAAGAAGCACCCACAAGGTTGGGTCCCCTACCTCCCATAGGTGCGTCTCTCTGTCCTTATTATAGAACAGCCACCTAATTCCTTCTAATAATCAAAGCTAATTACCCGTACGAAGATGGTGATTCTTCTCTCCTGCTCTTCTTGGATCTGGGAGGTCATCATGCCCAAGTGACAGTTTTTAGCTTGTAGTTCAAGTGGGACACTACCAACCACCCCCACCTTCCACCCAAACTGAAAACTCCAGTCCTGCATAGGCCAGTAGGGACTGGAAGCACAAGGTCCCCAACGAGTCACTGGCAATGATGATAAATGAAAATACTTGTGCTTCCATCCCTTGGTTCCCAACCCATATGTAGAAACCTGGTTTATATAAATCTACATACTGCAGCATATAGGATGTCATCTCATCCCTGCAAAGTATGTTTCCAAACTGGCCCTTCAGTTCTACCTTGACTAGGTTATTCTAAGGCTCTGTCCAATCATCTGCTTCAGGAGAGAACGAGGGAAACTTAAGCCCACAATAGGGAGGACAGGGGTTGCTATGGGTCCATTTATGCTTGTCCTGTGCTGTTCACAGGCTGGAACACTGCACGACATTCTATGTGTGGGAACTGGGTGCTGCCTAAGCTCCCTAACGTGATGCCAACTGAGGCTTTGAAGACAGCAAAGACAGGAATAAGTCACTTTTCCTGTGCCCTTCCAGGATGTGAGGGAGCCAGTGTAGCAAACTTAAAATCTTGGTTTCTCAAGGATTAATACCATCTGTAATCTCAGTGTTGGTCTCTGTGACTGACAGATTGAACATTGAGAGGCAGCAGTATTTAGGCCTTGGTAAGAACTCCTTGGTAAGAACTCATGAATAAACTCCATCTTGTGTCACCTTCAACACTCTGTGCTTGCATCTATGGTACCAGTTCAGGGGGACCTGATGACTGAGGCTGGCCACTGTCAGCTGGCAGAGCATCTTGTCTACCTGGTTGCTCAGAGCTTCTTCCATGTCATATGTATCCTGATGGGATGCCACCTCCGTAACAGGAGAGCCACAGTGACATGTTAGGTTTCCCGGTTAACTTAGCACCTGATCTGACAATCCTCAGAATGCCTGGGCTTTCTTTTTGCTTCAGTACGTGCTCACCTAAGTAAACAGCTGTAATTCCTTTACAAGAAAGTCCAGAGAAAGCTATCGAATATAGCTTTTACCTGGAGACCTAGCCACCTTCTCAGTTGGTAGGTTCAGGATCTGAAAACTGATCTAGTTTCCACTTGGTTTAGGAACTGAGCAAGGCATCACAGCTTGTTATTAAGGAACCTGCACTCAGCCTTCTGCTCATCCAGGCTTGCTTCCTTTGATTGCGTGAAACAGCACCCTTGTTAACTTCCCTTTCATTTTGCCCCGATGAGGCTCTGTTCAACTGTTCTCTACAGATCTCTTACGAATTAAGTCTGCTTGGCTCTTTCCACAAATCAATTGATTGCTGTTTCCACCAATCAATATCATAATTGTTTTCCTCTGGTTCAGGGAAATAAGGGTCAACAACTGGTCTCAGGACTATTTTCCTTGTTGCTTTTGGTGACCATATGTAACCACATGTCGTGCCACAAGCCCTAGCCTGTAGAGAAGAGCCAGTGCTGGTCTTCCCAGTGATCCTGGTGTCTGTCTCACTGGCACATTCTTGATATTTTTGTTACCATGTTTGAGGATGCCAGAGTCTCCTTCTACAGGTGGCTTCTAGGTGTTTCTGTCCTGAGCAAAGCATTGGTCGAGACAAGCACAAACAGTATCAAGGTTTTGCATTTATTAAAGGTAGGAAAAGAAACAGGCTCTGCAGAGCAAGTTTGTCCCAAGTAAAAGTAGGAACAGAAGTATACTCTACAGCCTGATGGTGGCCACAATGCAAGAGCGAACAGCGACCTAAAGCTCAAAGTTGACTGTCCTGTTTGTATCACCCACTTCTCAGGCCAACCAGGTCTAGAACTTCCTGTCAGAAATCTGCTAAACTTCTTGCGAGAAGTCCAAGTGCAGGGCTTTGGGAACTGTTGTGCTCATGTATCCTAGAATTTTGTCATTTGCAGGTCACACCTACTTCCCCAGCCAGCTTTGACACACTCTACTCTCCTGCCTCATTTTGGAAAGTGATGTGCCTTCTAGGCCCTTCCGTGGAAGATAATCTGGTGAACCTTCTCCCCTCATGCAATGCATGTACCAACAGGCCCATTTCCTGAGACTGTCCTTTCTGCCACCCATCTGCCTTGGCCATTCAAGCATGTCTACTTCACTTAGTATGAACCATCACATTCTCGCAGTATCTGAGACCCATCCCTCCTTCCACTGAGAGATATCTCTGAGTCAATGAGCTCTTGTTAATTTACTGTCATTTTCTGATTTCTTTCAGTAGCTATCTTGGCTCTTTCCAATTCATGGCAGCTAATTGTTGCAGCTTCTCTGGGGTACAGTCTCTTTCTTCCCTTTTTAGGTGCAGTAGGCCCCACAGTGAGCATGCCAGTTCATAACGTAGTGATTAACCCAGCAGCTGATTACCTGAATGCTTGTCTTGCCTGGTTGAATAAGATACTCTGTGCAATCATCCCATTTGGAAGATGAGTGTCTTAGTCACTTGCTTGTGCTGGGACACAATACCTGACACCCACAAATTAAAGGACAAGAGATTTATTTTGGCCACAATTTGTAAAGGTTTCAGTCCAAAATCAGCTGGCTCCAAGGCAGAGCGGAAGGCAGAGGAGAAGGAGTTCATGGCACGGTGAGAAGCAGTTTGTGGCACAGCATCAGGAAACATGGAGCTCTCAAAGCAGGAGGGGTAAATCCACGTGAGCCACTCCCGCCACCAGGCTTAACTCCAGTGGCACACCCAGCTGTGAGCCATCAGCAACCAGTCCAGTATCACACGCTCAGAATCCAGTCACCTCCCAGAGCCCCACCTGTGGGCTAGTGAGGCTTTGGGAACATATAGATCCAAGTCATAACAATGTGTTAGTCCCTGAAAGCCGAGGGGATCATTTCTCATTCTATGATGATAAAATGACCAAATCCATCAAGAAGATAGAATTTCCAGCAGATCAGAGCTCTTCTCAGTTCTCCTTTGTCTTGATAATTTTCCTGTAAAATATTGCTATTGGTAAAAGTTCTATCCATCAAGTTAATTACAAGCTGTACAGTTTATTAAAGAAATTATTAATATTTTAGCTGTGTGTGGCAGCACATGTCTGTAATTCCAGCACTCCAAGGTCTGAGGCAGGAGGATTGCCTTGAGTTCAAGGCCAGTCTGGGCTACATAATGAGGTCCTGTCCCAAAAAACAACCAAATGACAGAAATTATTTGAAACGCCACAGTAGCAGGGAGGAAATACATGAGTCCAAAATAACAATCATTGCAAAATACATCATAAAAGCACATTCTGTGTTGATAAAGATTTTTATGATTATCTAAATGCTCTGCTACCTCCTTTTATCATATACCACAATCAAGATATCAAGATATGCTTCTTGAAAGAACATTTTAAAATCTTTTCTCCTTAGCCAATTTATACTGTGCCTCCAAGAAAAATAGTGTATTAGCAACAAGTATTTCCTCCCCTCCTCATTCTACATTCACAGCTCTTCAGCAAACACGCATATAAATAGAGGACCTGCAAGTAAGATGTTTGCCATAGAAATAATGAACCTAACCCACCGCAGTGTGTAGTCACAGGGGATCTTCGAGATCTGTGTTCCAAATGTGTGCAGCATGTTCTGAGACAGGAAAGAATATTAGAAAAACTTCACGTCGTATTAATTGGTTCTACTTCCCTGGTCCTCAAATCCCACTTTGCTTTTCAGTTAAATAACCCTACCAATGACAACCAGACACCATGGTCCTGGTCCTTCCTCCACTGGTGCTCTCCCTCCCTCCCTCTCAGAAATAAACCCTAGCTTCTTGTGGTGTGTGTGTGTGTGTGTGTGTGTGTGTGTGTGTGTGTGTGTGTGCGGTATAATAACTCATTGCTTGAATGCCTATAAATGTAACATTTAAACCCCAACATCACATACTGTTACACCCATTACATGGAGGAGAAAAAGAAGCTCAGAAAAACAAAATAACTTACCTGCTCAAAGTCACTCAGCTAGCAAGTAGCAATCTAGCTGCCTAAAAATCACGTGTGCTTAATCTTGGCGCAATACTGCCAAAGTAACTTAACCTGGTCATTTCTTCTATGGGCTTCTTCTTGCTGGGAATTAACTTTCCCCAGGCCAGCCGTGAATAAATAGGATGTGTAAATAGGATGTTTTATAAACATCCTATTGTATAAAACAGGAAAGCAATAGAATATAGTATATTGAACATATGAGACATAGGTGCATGTAATATATTTGTCATTAACAGCATAAAGGGATTGGCTGGGAGAAAAGCTGTTCTGAGCTAAGAAAATGATTTCAAATGTTGAATTACATCTCCAGGAATGAATAAAGAGAAACCAAGATGATACATAAAGTTAACATGACAAAAGTTTTAAATGTGTTCTTGTTCTCCTCCCTTCTGTAACAGATACCAAATTATATAAAGTATTGACTGCAACAATATATTATTGGGTTTACAATAGTATTCAATGTAATATATATGATTATTAATATAACTAACAGGAGAGGAAATAAAATCTACATAAGAGTAACATTTCTATATCTCATTGGAATTGCTATTATAAATCAGAAAGTGACTATAATAAATTAAGATGAACATAAAAAATACAAAAGAAAACCTTCTCAACTCATTCTATCAGGCCAGGGTTACCCTGGTACCAAAATAACAAAAGACCATCAGCAGAAAATTAAGACTAAGGTCTTATGAATATGAAAAACAATCTACAAAATTCTAGTGAACTAAACCCAACAACGTATAAAAATAATAAACAAACTTCAAGTGCTTTCATAATTAAAATAGATATATTTTATCTATTTTTATATATATATATATATTTTATATATTAGGAATAGAAATGAATTTCCTGATTCTGGTAAAAGGAGCCTATAAAAATCTCACAGATAGCATCACACACCATTGTGAAAGACTGTACACCCTCTCCTGAGATCTGGACAGAATCAAGGGTGTTTGTGCTTATGTATGTTATCCAACATTGCATAAGAGCTTTTAGCCATGGAATAAAGCAAAGAAACAGAGCTATCAAATTTGGGGAGAAAGAAAGAAAGTTCTATCACATATGTCATGGTTTTGTATGTAGAAAACCCCAAAGGATCCACAAAAAGTACTAGTACTAATAAATCAGCTCAGTAAGGTGACTGAATACAAAAACAACATACAAAGTCAATTGTATTTGTTCCTTTTCTTTTCTTTTTAGACAGGGTCTTACTATGTAGTTCAGTCTGGACTTAAGTTCATAGCAATTCTCCTGCCTCATCCTCCCAAATTTTGGAATTACAGGTCTGTGCCACCACTCCTGGCTTCAATTGCATTTCTGTACACCTGAAGCCCACAAGATGAAATTAAGAAAATTCCATATACAATAGTATCAAAAAGAATAAAATATCTGGGAATTAACTTTAGTAAAGAAGAGCAGCATTAGCCAGGTACAGGCCCTGGGTTAAATCTCTAGCACTCAGAAGAAAAAGCAAAGAAGTGCAGCACTTATCATTTTAAAACTATGAAATATTGTGGAGAGAAATTAAAGAATACATGAATAAATGGGAAAATGTACCGTGTTCATGGATTGGATGATTTAATTGTGGGGATGCAAAATTTACCTTCAGTGTAAATGACATCGCTGTCAGAACCCCCAGTGTCTCCTTTGTGGAACTGGCAAACTGAGCCTAAACTTCCTACAGAAGGGAAAGAGCTAAAGAGCTGGAACAGTTTAGGGGCAGGGGGCAGGGGCATAAAGACACATGACTGACAATTCTCAACTTCAAAAGTCATTACAAAGTTATTCTAATCAATATGATATGGCATTGGCACAAGGATGGACATAAAAATGAGTGGGATACCTTTGAATTCAGGAAAAAAATCAGCACATCTATAGCCACTCAATTTTCTGATATATGTGGAAAGATCATTCAGTGTGAAAGGACAGTCTCTTCAACAAATGGATGGCCACGTGTGAAAGAAAGACATTAGAGCCTTTCCTCACACTGTATGTGGAAATTAACTCAAAATGGAAAAAGGTTATTAAACTCTTTGAAGAAAACATACAGGTAAATCCAAAAGACTCTTACCATGACCCCAAAAACAAGGCAGTAAAGGAGAGGGTAGACAAACTGGACCTAGTCAAAATTCAAAACTTCTATGTTTCAAAGAACACTGCCAAGAGAGTAAGAAGACATCTCACAGAAAAGGTGAAAGTATTTCCAAATCATACAGACCCTTTAGGGCCAGGGCTATAGCTCAGTGGCACAGTGCTTGCCTGCCAAGCATGAGGTCCTGAGTTTGATTCCCACTGCAAAAGTTTCTAAAAATATATAAAGAACACAATTCAATAATAAAGATACAAATAATCTAACTTTAAAATAAGCACCAGATCTGAATAGGGACTCTCCAGAGAAGTTGTACAAATGGCCAGTAATCTCAGCAAAAGGTGCTCAATATCACTAGTTATTGGTAACATGCAAATCAAAACTACCACTAGCACATGAGCTAATGAAAACTTAATTTCTTAAAAAGCCCATTAGTATGGCTAAAATTAGAAAGTCAGGTAGTAGGTATTGTTAAGCATGTGGAAGTATCAGAAACATCACATACTGGATAGAATGCAAAATAATGCAGTAGAAAACAATCTGATAGTTCCTCAAGTGATTAACTGTAGACTATCATATGTTCTAGGAATTTTACTTCTAAGTATATACCCAAGCGTGATGAATACAGCCACACAAAAATCTGTGCACTAGTGTTCATAGCATCATTATTCATAATTTTCAAAACAGTAGAAATAAGCTGAATATGTATTGGTGGGTGAATGGGAATAAACAATATATATATTATTCAGTCTTAAAAATTAAAATTGGATATATGCAACTTTAAAATGTTACTCCAAGGTAAATAAGTTAGACAAGAAAGGATAAGCAGTGTATGGTTTTACTTACCTGAGGTAGCACACATAGTAAAATATGTTAAGACAGAGTAAAAGTCCTGATGATAAAAGGCTGGGAGTGGGGGCATGGGCAGCTGTTGGCTGTTGCTGCAAATCTTCTCTTCAGGTGATGGGAAAGTTCTGGAGATAAACAGTGGTGATGATTCCACAGCAATGAGATTGTACTTAATGCCAGATAATTGACTTACAATGGTTAAAACAATAAATTTTATGCTATGTATATTTTGTCACAAATTTTAAAAATTTAAAGTTAAAGAAATGAAGTATAGAAACATGATATAACAGGGGAAAAGTTTTAAAACATTATGCTAAGGTGAAAGAAGACAATCATGAAAGCCCACCTTATTTGATTCTGTTCCTACGCAGTGTCAGAATGGGGACGGCAGAGACAAAAAGTAGCTGCTTAAGGCTGGAAGGGAGGGTTTGGGGAAGCAGGAGATGGTAGCTAAGGGCATGCAGTTTCTTTCTGAGGTGATGAAAATGTTCTAAAATCGACTTTGGTGATGCTGGCACATGACTGCAGGTGTACTAAGAATTGTCCACTGTGGTTTAGTGTGTCCCCAAAGTCCACGTGTTGAAAACTTGACTCCGATGCCACAATGTGGATGTGGGGCCTTTCAGGGTGATCAGGCCAGGGCCGGGCAGCCCTGAGGGAGTCCCTGCTTAGCAGACTCCTGTGTGGAGTGGGTTCCTTGGAGGAACAGGCCCACGTCTGCCATGCCCTCTTCCCTTACAATCTTAGGTGCTCTCTCAGCCTCTAGCCGGTGCCAGGAATGGTGCAGCAAGAAGCCCAGGCCAGAGGTGGACCTCTCTCACATAGGTCTCTCCTGCACTGCTCTGCTCAGGTCTCCTGATGCCATGACTTCTCTTCCCAAAACAAGGGACCGGAAGTAGGTGCTGCCAACTTGCCCTTACAGGAAAGTCAATTCTGCCACATTCTATTGGTAAGAAAGAAAAGAACCTAGGCTCACAGGGAGATGACAGGAATTCTGCCTCTCACCAGAAGAATTTGGGGCCATGTTTTAAAGTTGCCAAAGGCTCCTATGCCCATACCTGTGATCAGGAGGACTCTGTTCATCATCACAAGAAAGATGGCGGGACTCTGATTTAGACTAAGTAGGGTCAGTGGCTGTGTCCAAAAGTGGAGTCAGTTCATCTTCTTCCATGGGGAGTAGTGTCTACCAAAACAAAAGACTGGTAAAGGTATGAGGAGCAAAGAAGAAATTAGTTCTGCGTGACCACCAAACACCACAACACTGGTAGGTCTGTTTTTAATTCATTTTCCTATGTTACTATACAAAGAGTTTTGCAAAGTGTCCTCGAGTCCCCTACAGACCGAGGAGCAGTATTAACCCACACAGGCCACTGTGATCATCAGAGGGCCTGAAAACAGGTTCACGGTGACCCACACGGGCTGCAGAGCAGCCAGGTCTGTTCACACCTAGCTTCTTCATCTTGCACGTGAATTTTACTTTCATTTGGTTAAAATATTCAACTCTGCTAGTATGTGTTTGGCTCTCTTAGTGCCAAATATAGAGATCCCTTGGACCTCGTTGTGGTCCAAGAAGTTTAGATTTGTAATCCCATGTAAACATTATTAGAATTCTAGCAAGTTAATTCCAACCTACCATTTCTAGTGCAACCCCCAGCAAGAATAAAGATATTAAGACATTTTTATAATTATGGGTGGCCAAGGGGTCCTAAGTCTGGCCAGGATGAAGGTTCGTCAGAACAAAGGCCCCAACCCAGAGATTTTATTAATTTGTGAAGAGGGGAGTGGCTTGAAGATGAGGGACTGTGGGAATGGCAGGAGACATGTGAGTACTGTGAGCTGGGCTAGGTAGGAGGCCTGAAAGGAATATGCAGAGAGGAGGACGTGCCAAAAGACGTGCCAATCTGCGCAACATAATTGAGGGAGCATTTAATGTTTAGGAGGCTGTGGCTTCAGCTTCTGATGTGCAAACTTTTCTGCCCTGGGAATTCAGAGCTTCTTATCTCCAGGCTGAACCCAGTTGACAGCCCTGGAGCCCTGGCTCTTCATCTTGCCTGGCTCAACTACTTTTGATGGGAGTCATGGGGCGGGAAAACAGTGACTGTCACCTTAGAGCCACTGAAGGGAAAAGGAAATGGCTTAGCCAGCTCCATACGTATCAGCACATGGAGGCAGGACTAGGTTTAGCCAAAACGGAGGTGATTGCTCTGTGTTCAAGGACAGTCACTCGGGTGGCCTGCACATTGTGGCACACCTGCTTTTTCACACTTTTGAAGTGTTAGAGGGTATGGCAGAGAAACTGCTTCTGACCACAGTGCTGAGGTTTCTTTGATGTGTGCGTCCCTCTGTCCATCCCTCCCTCTCCTCCTCCCTGGTGCTGTGTGTCTTGTTTCTGTGTTGTCCAAGAAGGTAAGACAGTGAGAGGTCATTGTGAAGAGAAAACACGAAACCCGAGGAACGGTAGCTTGGACAACATCTAGGGTACAAGGCAGTCCCCAACCTACTTGGCACCAGGGACACGTTTCATGGAAGACACTGCTCTACAGTTAATGGATTCAGAATGATTCGAGTGCATTACATTTATCATGCACTTTATTTCTGTTATAATTGTATTAGATGTTCTTGAGGAGTGCACGACCTAGATCCCTCATGTGTGCGGTTCAAGGTAGGTAGGGTTCCTGCTCCTATGAGAATCTGCTGTGTGTTATCACTGATCTGACAGGAGCCAAGAGCCAGAGCTCCTGCAGTGATTTGAGCTGTGGGTCGGGGGTGAAGCTGACTCACTCCTCTGTCCTTGCTGCCTGAGGTGCAACCCAGTTCCTGAGAGGACACAGACTGCATCCATGGCTTGGGAATCCTGATCTAAGGTGCAAAAGAAAAGTGTCAGGGACTGTAAGTCATGGTATGAAGAAGTATGGGTAAAATGTATGTAAATGAAACTCAAATTTTGTAAAAACATGCAGACTAGAGTTTTTCATAACACTATTTTAAGGCATTATCCGAGACACTAGAAACATCATGTCAAGTTAAATAAAGTATGAGAACTCATCACTAACCCTAGTGTTATAGGGAGTTGAATTAGTTAAAAATATTACAGGCAGTCAGACAGGGCTGGGCCCTCAAAGGAGCCAGAGCAAAAGTTCAGATACCTTGCAGCCTTGGAAGAGACAATCACTTCCTGCTGTGGGCCAGATTGCAAGACAAAAGGCAAACCAAATACAACCACCTCCTAAGGACCCACAGTCCAAGTAGTTCTCTATCACCCTGAGGAAGTCAGGAGTCAGCATCCCCCCCCCACAGGAAGGGTCACTGCTGTTAAGCATGCCCACTTACTACCTGACTCACTCCCCCATTTGCTCCTTCCTGATTTAATCAATTTTACCTGAGCAATTAACCCTACTCGTTGACCACCGTTCTGTCCCACCTTACGCCCGCCTTGCAAATTCCCATTTTTCCCCACCTTTGACCCATCTAACCTCATGATTTTGCTCTATAAAAACCCCTAAAAAAAAAGACAGAATCCCTGGCAATCTGCTCGGGGCCCCTTCTATCTCTCTCTCAGACAGAAGCTTTCTTTCTACCAATAAATATATTCTACTGTTAACCTCCACTGTTCCTAAGATTCATTCTTCAATTTTAGAGAACACAAACTCGTACTGGACATATAATAGGTCAAGAGTTTCATTCCCTTATATCACTAGCATCTAATTGAAGCTTCTTTCCAATTAGTCACTTATTTAAAGTAACATATTATATATTTCTCATCCTGAATTTTTCAGATAATCAAACTTTTAGTACTAGAAACTTAGTTGTCTAATATTCCTAAAACAAAATGTAATTATAGCTTATAATATTAAAAATAAAGTGAAAGTAATCAATTTCCTCTTGAAGTGTCTCCAAGAGGTTTTATTCTGTGCTTGAGGTATAAGTCATACAACTTATTGGGGAATAGTTTATTTTATTTGTATAAAATTCCTTTCACTAAATACTAATTGACTATTATTTTACAACTGCAAGAGACAATTTTGATGACACTCATGACTATAAAGATAATTAGTCCATGAGTCAACCTTTGAAAAGTTCAAACAGCAACTTCTTATAATGCATGTCACTGGAGATAGCTATGTTTTCCATTAGCCATTTCAGGATTTTAATGATTTACATCAATTCTTTCTGTCCAAAAGTCTCTTTTTATATAATGTGAGTTGAAGAGAAGTTGCAATTTCATACATTATTTTCCTTTTATTTATAGCATTACAGAAAGTGAGAAAGAAAAGTAAGATATGCAGATTTTGAGCACCAGCGTGGCATATGTATTCTGAACCAGCCTCAGGGAGCAAGGCAATTTGACTTGTTAAAGTTCAAACGTAGGTAAAAACACAGAACAACAAAAATATCCTGGGAAGCTCCTGGGGTGTTGCTAACCACACGGTCTCTGCATTAGGCTATTTTGAGAAACTGTAGTCCTGAAGACTGTTTTTACTTTCTTTTGGGTTGATGGAAACGGAAATTACGAATGTTCCTGTAGCTGTGGTTTTTTCTCAGCATTAGCCCTGCACCACCCCAAGCCCAACCTTGGTGTTCTCCTGAGTCTGGTCTCCGCAGACCCCAGAGCCGAGCATTGCTAATTTAGGTTGACAGACTGCAGGTGCCCGGGGAAAGACTGAGAGGGATGTCACCCTCAGAGCTTTATGAGAAGTACTGGGTCATGTGGCTGAAAGGGCAGGGGCGGAAGTGACCCACACTGATGGGACCTGCAGCTTCTGCTGGACCCAAATTAAAGCTAGGAGCATTGGCTTTCCTGTTCCTCACTCATCTGGTCACTGGCCATGAGCTGATGCCCCTGGGGTGAGGCAGTCCCCACTCCCAGTGCGGAGGCACCTTGAGTCTGCAGGAAGGTGCCTGCTCTGGCCCTGAGTATGGCACCCAGATGGTGCCTCCGTGTCACACCAGTGTGTTCCCTCCTTCCATCCCCCTGCTCATGTGCCTCCTCCTGGCAACAACTTCTCTGGAATTTTTAATGAGATGCAGAGTAAGCAACTAGGTGTCCAAGAGAGCAAAAGAGAACCAGAAGGTATTGTGAAGTCAGCCATGGAGCAGCCAAGCACCCCTCAGGCTGAGGGACCAGCAGGCAGAGGTGGAAAAGACCACATGCTGGAACTGAAGAGGAGAAACTGAGGAACAAAGCTTAGATCCCAGCAGGAGGTATGGGAGGAGGGAGGGGGCCGAGACCCCAACTTTGGAAAAGAGCACAGCTGTTTGGTGCCAGACACTCCATGGGAATGAGAAAACTTACTGTCAAGCTCTAGAAAAACTGAAGACTGAGTTCACCTGCTGCCAAGGGAAAGCTTGTCACTGCTATGGTAGGGAGAGGTGACAGATGGTACTCAAGGAATTTGAGCAAGCTGGGCATGGTGGTGCATGCCTGTAATCCCAGCACTTGGCCAGCCCTTGGGAGACTGAGATAGGAGGATCATTGCAAATTCGAGACCAGCCTGGGTTATAAAGCGGCCTCAAGTCCAACCTGAACTGCAAAGTGAGTCCCTATCTCAAAAAGAAAAAAAAAAAAAAAGGAACTTCAGCAGGTAGAAAGCTCACCAGAGCAGAAGACAGAAAGTCTTCTGAGTGTTCTCCATCTTGTGCCCCTGATGACAGAGCCAACAGAGTCAGGTGGCAGAAGAGAGCATGGTTTTGAGTCCCAGATTCCCTGAGTTACTTTTCTCATTGCTGAGACAAAATATCTGACACCCGAAGTTCAAGGAGGAAAGGTTTATTTAGCTCAGAGTGTTTAGAGGTTTCAGTCCATAGTTGGCTGTCTCCAAGGTAGGGTGGCACATGGTGGGCGGAGGGGTATCACAGAGGAGAAAGCACTCATGGTGGGTGGAAGGCAGAACACAGCAAAAGCAGCAAGCAGCAACCACAGCAGCAGCCCTCTTCCTGTTCCTTATATTCTAGTGGTCCTCCTATCCAGGGTGGGACAGCCTTAGTCCTAGAAACACATCATGAACCAATCCTAGTCTCACATCTTCAATCTCAACATCACACATTCTAGATCCAGCTCTCTCCAAAAAGCCCCACTATGACAGCATGAGGCTTTGGGGGGATGTCTAGACACAAAAAGTAACATGGCTCCAGCATTACAATGCAGAGTAAAAAGGTTTGGAGCTAAAAGACCATGACCTAATCGCAATACAGAAATGCACAGGCTGGGTTAGAAGACTGGCTGGACAGTCAGACTCAGGATAACAGTTCTGCTCTTTCACTACTGGTTATGTAACTTCGGCAATGACCTTCATTTCCAGAGTTTATTTCCACATGTATAAAATGGAGATAATATCTGTTTCATTGGGTTGTTTGGAGAGAGGAAATACATAAAACTCATAGCAGTTTTCCTCCTGCTCAATAAAAGAGTAACAACAATCATCATGAGGAAAACTGAAGGCATCAGACTTGTGGGAGACAGCAGTAGCATAGGTTTTAGCTTACAGTTCTATTAGCTATGCTAACAGCAGTGGGAATAAAAACAACTGGTTAGACAGATGTAAGAGGCTTTCAAAAGAGTGATTCAAAAAGCTCAGTGACTGTATAGTGTTGATTCCTATGGGAGATGAAAGAAAGAGAAATATTTGGTGGAAACACCCTATTGAAATGGAAATTCTCATATCAGTGTAATTTGGTAACTCCATTAAAACTTTTAAAGAGCTCTCTGCCAGCCTGAAGCAATAACTCCAGTAATCAAAGAGATGCATAATAAACCAGTTTGAGGCACCGCTTTAAATATACTAATCCATCACTGACTTACCAAGAAACTTACTTTTGATAGATGTAGAGAAAGTTGTAGTGACTCGGGAAATTTGGACCAGTGTCGCACTGGCATGGTGAAATTATTGAGCTCTTAAAAAACAATGGGCAGCAGTTACATGTGTGAGTATAAAAATGAAGACTCACACTCACACAAAAACCTGTTCACCATGTTCATAGCAGCTTTATGTGTAAGGGCCGGGATTGGAAACAACCAAAACACCTCCAAATGGGTAAATGGCTAAACAATCTCTGGCACAATACAGCCAGGAGCATACTTTAGAAACAAAGAGCAGCTCAGTATGATGGAGTGACACTTCGGGTGCACTTCAAGGGCATTGCAGATGCAGGGGGAACCTGAATGAACCCTCCAGCTTCATTTGCTTTGAGTCCTGCTTTCAGTTGTCCAAAGATGAGGAATTTGGGGGGTCAGCATGTGGACAGTTCTACGAACTATACTGTAGTGGCACCTTGAATAGGGGTCATGGTAATAGTTGTCTACAAACTTTGCAAGAACCCGCTAGCCATTTCTGGTGAAACCACTGACTTCACTCAGGCCTGTAGCCAGTGTCGGGTGGGTGACCTTTTGACATCAAGGTACCAAAAACTCATTATGCCAACACTGCCATTTTCTGGGCAGGTGTCCTATACACAACCCTGAAGGTTGATTACACACATGCAGACCACAGACAGCTTCCTCTCCGTCCTTCTAGTCCCTCTGCTTCCTCACCCCATAAGAAACCTTCAGCCCAATCCTTGGGGACGTGGACTTGGGACCTGATGTCTCATCTCCATGCTCAGCTGCCTTACAAATAAATCTGTCTCTTTTGCAAATAATAATATAAGCAAAACCAAACTGAACAGACAGAGAAAGACCAATATTAAATGCTTACCCAAAGTGGTTTAAATGGTTATCACTTTTGACTTGGTGATTTGGATACCGGAATCCACAGGAAGAAGTCAGCAAGGTGACACTTCTTTGGCTCCCGCGGTAGTCTTGGGGGCGTCTGCTACCATCCTTCTAATACTGCGGCCATTCTTCCTTGACCCAAAATGCCATGTCTCATGTACTCTCATTCTTACTTTTTGCCTTGAATCCTAAAATGAACCCACGGATGTTGTGTTAAGCAGGTGTTTTCCTCTCCGGTCTCTGACAGCAGGTGCCCACCTTCCAGTTCCTGGCCATCAAGTTAACTCCTACCTTTACCTTGCAAGTCTCCTGTGTTCCCTCAGCTCCATTATGTGCTCTCCCAGACGCAGCAGGGTGAGCCCTAAGCAGCCTGGACTTACGCGGGCTGAAGCCCTCAGCCCTGGCTCCTGGCACCCACTTCCTTCTACCGCGCGGTGCTTCTTTCTGCATCTCCCCCTTGGCCTCAGCAACACAGCTTCTGCAGCTCCCACGTCCACCAGCCTCAGCCCAGCAGGGGAACCTCCAATTCAAACTCTACACCCAGCAGCTGTTTGCAAACCTCTGTCAACATTACAAAACAGTAGGGCGAAGGAGTAGAAACCATGCAATATCATTCAGTGCTGCCCAAGCAAGATGCCCACGAACACATTGTCCACAGCCTGACACCTCATCTACCAGGTCTTGTCCTCCTCTGCAGACTGTCAGAGAAGCCATTTCTGTGTTCCCTCCTTTCACAGGATATTGCGCACACCCGTAGTGGCATTTCTTTCTTTTCTGAAGGACAGTTTATATGGTCTTGTCCTTGTCTGTAATCTGAGCATTCATTCCCACAGTAGGCATACCATAGGTTCTCAGTGCTTGCTGAGTGTTTGTTGAACGACTATCTCATCGTGCAACTCTAACACTTCATCAGCTTCTTGTTACCCCAGCTGATAGAAAGGAGAGAAGGCATGGAATAGCATAAAATAATTGACAGTTCTGAGGTCCTGATTAAAAAGGCTTTGTGCACTTAGCAATACACAAAGAGGTAGCCAGCTGGGAGGGTTTTAGAAGACGAAGTCAGCTGACTCAGACTACACGGGTGGGTAGGTGGCTAGAGAAGACAGTAAAACTTATACAGTAGCATTTGTTCTTCCAGATGTCTTGGCACCAGATTCCTGTGGCTCAATGCTTTCACTGTCACAGCTGCAAGCCCACACTTCACTGCACTAAAGTCTCAGCGGTTCCTGCTAGCTTACAGTCTGGAGTCAGTTTAAGGCAAAGATGCACACTATGAAGTTGAAGAATTAGGCTGGCCTTCCCCTTGGGCGGACCTTGCATACTAGGCCAGGGAATCTGATCGGGTGGAGTATGGCTCCGTGTGGCTTGCCTGGTGTGTAGAAGGCCCTGGGTTCGCTCCTAGCACTGCCAAAAAATCACCCTTTAAAAACATCTGGTTTAACTTTAGATGATGATGTGCCTTGCTTACGTTTCTCTCGTTGCTGGGACGGAATACCCCACACTCAAAGTTAAAGAAGGAAAGGTTTATTTAGCTCACAGTCTGTGGAGGTTTCAGTCCATAATCAGTTGGCTCCAAGGCAGGGTGGCGTGGCACAGGGGCAGGACTTCAAAGCAGGAGATAGCACAAATGACAAGAGCAGAAAGCGGGAGAGCAAGCCTCTTTTCCTCCCTTTATATTGTAAGCACCCTAGGGTGGGTGTAGCACTCACACCATCTCCAGGGCCTCCTCCTAGGCAAGCTGAGGATGTTTACAAAGCGAAACCTCTGGCGCCCTGCTGAGTCCTTAGTTAAACTTCTGAACTTCTCAAGTTGATGCAATGTGTCAACCACTACATGGTGTACACTCATAATTCCACGGTGGGGAGCTGAGGCAGGAAGATCATGGGTTCAAGTCCAGCTTGGGCTCTGTAATAATACCAGAGCCACAACAACAACAAAGAAGAAAAAGCATTGAGTTTGAGAAGCAGGTCTCGCTTGTTGGCGGACCCTTCACTGTGCAGCATGGGTCAGAGGCAGAGGGAGAGGTGCTGGGAAAGAGCTGAGGGAGCAAAGAAGACCTCCTTGCACAGAAGTGGGTCACAGCTTCCTGCAGGGCAGAGAGGGCAAAGAGAAGGACTGGCCATGAAAGACCAGAAGCTGACATGAGGCAAGAAGGCTGAGTGTTCAGCTGGATTTCGCCTTCTCCGTTGGAGGGGAGGGAAGCGAGGAGAAGCATAGAATTTCCTCTTAGGCAAAGCAGTGGGGAGTTGAGGGGTCAGCTGGAATCAATACTACTTGTGATTTTTAAATAAAGATTGATTGATTGATTTTAACAGACAAGATTTTTCTATGCTGTGCAGGCTGACCTTGAACATCTGGGCCCAAATGACCCTCCTGCCTCAGCCTCCCAAGTAGCTGGAGCTACACATACATGCCGCCATGCCTGTGATCTCTATCCACACATAATTCGGAAGTGCTGCTTTAGAGAGAAAGCGAAAGATAAAGGGCTGAACAGTGGGATCAGCGGTGATTATTGACTGCATCTCTGTCTACCTCAGGAAAGTGCCTCTTATCCTTAGGAAACCCCTCTTGTACTGCTGATGGGCTGAGGGCTGACCTCAGCCTTCCTGCATCCACTACCCGCTGTCCGTGCAGCGCCTGGCCTGCCTGGCACTATTATTCAAGGCGCTGGGGTCAAAGTGAGGAACAAACTACAGCAGCGAGTATGTCCTGTGCTCATGTAACTTGCGTTCTAGCGGGGCGCGGGGGGGTGGTGGTGAAGGGGAGCCAACAATAGAGAAGCGAAGGGTCAATAGGCGTCCGGACCCTGATCTGCACTGTGAGGACAGCGGGTCCAGGCGGAGGATCAGGTCTGGAGAGGCGCAGGTGTGGGCAGGAGCAGAGGGCGCACGGCGGGCCAGGGCCGGAGACCTCGGAGAAGGCGTCTCCCGTGGAGGTTTCCCGGGTGACTCGAAGACAGTTACCGGGACTGGGTCCCTGCTGCAAGACGCCAGGAACTCAAGCCTGCCGCGAGGGGGCGCCTGCGGTCGTTGGTCCCCAAGGTGCGTTCCCAGGTCCCCCGTGCCTGCCGCTCGGGCTCCTGGCAGAAGCTTCCAGCTTCCTTTGCAGCCACGTTCCCTGGGGCACCCGGAGTTCGCACCTCTGTCCGCAGCTCCTGGTCTGCTGGGGACAGTGTGACGGCCCCGCCACGTGCCCGCTTCTCATCCACCCCACAATCCAGATCAATCCCCTGTGCGTGCAAAGCCTCCCGAGCGCGCCCTCTGCCTTGCACCCAGCAGTCTGTCCCTCGCTACCGGGGAGTAATCCTCACAGCTGTGGTTTTTCTCTGTGCGCCTTTTGATCTCCAAAGGCCTCTGCCTTGCTGCGGAACGTCTGTGACCCCAGGCCCTCCAGGGAAACAGCCAGTAGGAGGAGTGCAGTAGGAAGGGTGTGCGGGCGTGTGTATGTGTGCATGTGTGTCTGTGTGACACAGACATTTTAAAGCCTCCTCGAGGAGTGGGGGCCCAAGCTCTGGGAGGCCGAAAGCCTTCTCCCTGGGACCTGGCCTGGCTGGAACAGGCCCGTGTGCGCCGTGGAAGAGAACTCGCTTTCCTCCAATCCCATCAATCTAAATTTTAATCACACCCCCAAAATACCTTCACCACCACAGCTAGACCAGCATTTGTCCAAACAACGGGCACCGTGACCTGGCAGAGTTGACTCAGAGGCAACTCACAAGAGCAGGTGGCGCCCAAGGGCCCTGTGGACTCAGGGTGGAGAGGGAACCGCTGGGCTTCTGCTAGTACTGGGCACCGCTCACCCAGCGCACGCCGTGTTCCGTGTGCACGCGCTTGTGCCCAGCGCTGTCCCAGGAGCGGGGGGCACAACGGTGAACAAGAGTGAGGAAAATCTGACTTTTTCATACGTGTATTTTTGCACTTACAGATCCAGTCTGAAAGAATTTTTTGTTTGTTTGTTTGTTTGTTTATTATTTTCCAGTGCTGGGATTAAACTCAGAGCCTTCACAATGAGCTTCATCTCCAGCATTTTTTAAAAATCTTTTTTTATTTTAAAGAGAATAAAACCAAACAAGACAGAAAAAAGCAAATCAGAATAGAACAATGCAAGCAACACAGGATTTCAAAACAAGACAACAGGAAATCAATAGTGGCTACCATAATGTCTCTTGTTTTCTTCGAAATAGTTGTCCATATCTTCACACACAACAGTATCAAACATAACAAAATAGTATAAAACAAATCAAGAGAATGAAAGCATTACAGGACTTCAACACCAGAAAATAGGAAATAAACAATGGTTTCTATAATGTCTCGTTTTCTTCAAAACAGTTGTCCATACTATCACACATAATAAAATCAAACAAAATATAACAGAATAAAACTGATTAAACAAACAAATGAAAACATTATAGGACTTCAAAACAAGATAATAGAAAACTAACCATGAATACCATAGTACATCCCATTATGTTCAAAATAGCTGCCCATACCATCAGATACAGTAAAATCTAACAAAACAAAACAGAACAAAGCCAAGCCTAACAAAATTGTGAAAACAATACAAGAGTTTAAGCCAGGACAGTAAGAAATTAACAGTGTCACTACCTTCTCCTCCCAGGTGTTTCCTCTCCTATCACTTTTATAATATACACTATGATTTTTTGATCCTTCTATCTCTTTCTGTTTTTTATGCTAGAGTTCACCCATACAAGTTCAAACTGTTTCACCCGTGAACATGATCTCCAGTTGCATCCATTTACCTACAAGAGCCTCAAGATTATTCTACTTTATAGTTGGGTAGCTTTCCATGGTGCGAAAATACCATATCTTTCTTATCCATTTTGCAGTTGATGGGCAAGTTACCCTTGCTTTTTTCCTGACCTCTTGTTGTATGGAAAAATTGTTTTCTCTCCTTTGATTTTCAGTCTATAAATTTCCATCAAGTTAAATGTGTTTTTAAATTTTTTTTATTAATTTGAAGGTAGTAAAATACAACAGAACAGGATGGAATAAAGCCAATTGAGACACTTTAGTGAAATTGGTACAGAACTTCACAGCAGGCTACCGGGATAATAACAATAGGTACCATAGTATATCTCGTTATCTTCACAATAGTTATTCTTTCAATCAGGTATAGCAAAATCAAAGGAAATACAGAATATTATAGAACTTATCAAAACATAATATTGAATAGAGCAATACCATTAATCAGGACAAAGCAAAATGGTGATAAAAATATTTGCCTTCAAAGAGATGGTAGAAGGAAATCCCCCTTATTTGCTATATTACATATGGTCAACCTCCCAAGAGATGTTCAGATCTCTGGTTCTCACTTGCTAACAGGGGGGTGGTTGCTTGATTCTCAGCCTGCAGATGGATAGACTCACAGCCACTTACCAGGGTGGCAGGCTGGTTGCTTGGTTTCCCGGTGCCCTAAGTTCCAACATGGCACGGATCTCAGGAGATGCTGCTGCTTCTCACCCTGTGGTGGCCGTGGCTTGCCAGACCACAGCCACTTACCAGGGAGGCAGGCTGCTTGCTGTTTCCCAGGGCCCTAAGTTTCAACATGGCGCAGATATCAGGAGTCACTGCTGCTTCTCAGCATTTTTTTTTTCGAACTGGGAATCAAACTCCTGACCTCGTGCTTGCCAGGCAGGCCCTTATACCGCTGAGCTAAATCTACCTCCAGCATTTAAAAAAAGATTTTTTTAAAGAATTTTGAGACAAGGTCTCACTGAATTCCTGAGTTCCTCATGCTGGGCTAGAATTTGAAATTCCCCTGTCTCAGCCTCACAGAGTGCCAGGATTACAAGTATGTGCCATCCTGCCTGACTGCTTGCTTTGTTTTGTTGGTGGTGCTGAACAGATATGTAAGCATAATTCCTTTACAGGTCTACTCATCAAAATTAGCAGGATAGGATTTTGAAAAGAAAATAGAAATTAAACTAGGCATGGTAGGATACACTTATAATTCCAGCACTGGAGAGGCTGAGGCAGGAAGGCCATCGTAAATTCAAGGGCGGCCTAAGCTACATAGTGAGTTCACCGCCACCTGCACTGCATAGTGCGATCTTGCCTAAAAAAAAAAAAAAAAAAAAAAAAGTTTGATGATTTGCTTGATTGTGTTAGAATGTGTGGCCCACAGAGCTGTAAAAATGGCACTTCAAGGTGCTCATCTTTGAATAACTCAGGGTTATTTAAACACTAATCTAGGTGACCCTGAGAAGGGACTTTGCAGATGTTACTAAAGCCCCACATCAGAGGACCTTGCAACACAGAACAATCCAGCTGGGCTTGGCCCAGCAGACTGAGCCTTCCCGAGCAGACAGTTGTCTTTGACCAACAGCAGAGGAGGAAGTTGGAAGCTCAGAGCCAGACTGGATGCAGGGTGCCACTGCTGACGTGGGAAGGAAGGGGCCCAACGCGAGTGGCCCTCGGGATGGAAAGCAGCCCCACCAAAGCTGGGGAGGAAGAGGGACCTCCATCCTCCAGCCCTGGAGCGGATGCTGCCGCAGCCAAAGCGAGGCTGGCTGCAGTCTTCCACATCCTCCAGGAAAGAGCCAGCTGGCTCTGGGCGTGGCCTTGTCTGACCCTGTCCTGAGAATCCCGGAGAACACAAGCAGACTTCCAGGCTGCAGAGCCGTGAGCTAATAAACGAATCTTGCTTTAAGCCTAGAAGTTTGTCACTGTTATTATGCAGTAAAGGAAAACAGTGCAGAGTGCACAGCTAACCGTCGACACCTCTTTGTGAAGATCCGCTTTCGTGACTGGTAACCCAGTCAACAAATGGGCAAGCGAGCTGGGCAGACTCACTCGGGAGAAGCTCAAAAGGCCAATAAGTCCATGGGAAAAATGCTTGACGTCTCCAGGCACCAAGGAAGGCAGCAAGATCCCATCTCATCCCAGCTGGAATGAATCGCTGTCGTCAAAAAGACAAGAATAACAAACAATGCTAGTGAGAACCCAAGGGGCAAGGAACAGGGGACCTTTAAACACTGTTGGCGGGAGAGTGAGTTAGTGCAGCCACTGTGGGAAACTAAAAGCAAACCTATTACATGATCCCATGAGGAATCCAGAAAGCAACAGTTCACACTAAAGTAGGAAAGGGAGGCTAGGCAGGGGGTGGGGTGGGGAGGGTTAAGAAAAGGTAATAGGGAGCTTGGATTCGATCAAAGCATGGCCTACGACCGAGCCATGTAAAGATGTCACAATAAAACCTATTACCTTACACAATTAATATATGCCAATTCTAACTTTTAAAATCTGATTTTAAGTGGCTGAAAAGGTAAAGCTGTCATCTCAGTCACCTTTGACAAATTTGCATAAAAGGAGAATGATTGTGGTTATTGTGGCCAGTGGTATTTATATATGAAAACTGCAAATTTGAAACATCCGAGTCCTGTTTCTAAAAATTCATCTGTGGCAAAGTTTTAAACTGTTACTCTAAAAGCAAAACGGGTGAGCAAGATCCCGGTGCAGTGGCATGTGCCTGTAATCCCAGCACCCTGGGAGGCTGAGGCAGGAGGATCAGATGTTGGAGCACTGCATGTGCCACCCAGCAGCTTAGTGAGGCCTTGTCTCAAATAAAAACTAAAAAAAGGCCTGGAGATGTAGCTCAATGTGAAGACCCTGGGTTCAGTCCCCAGTAGGATCACGCACATACCATATGCACGCACACACACACACACACATGCACACACACACACACACATGCACACACACACACTTCCACACATGCACACACACACACACATGCACACACACACAAATAAGAATCCTTAAGCCATGTTCATCACCACTGTATAAAATATTTAGTAGCATCTTTGTCACATAGTATAAAGATAAATCATAATAGGGTCAAACTCCTAGTATTAAATACCCCAAGGATTAAAGAACTGAAGGAAATGAAGAATTTATTAACGCTTCGGAAAGGTAGGCTTCAGGCAAGCAGAACGGAGCTTCCTGCCCTTAACAAATGTAGAGGGATGGGTTTGGTGGTCATTTAATATGCCTGGAATGAACTCCCTCTTTGGCATCTAAGTTTCTTGTTTACTCATTAAGCTTCTCCTCTGGATTCACTCATCTTCAAACCTCAGAGCCACCAAAGCACTCCTGCAGCCAGCAGGAACATAGGAGGGTGGTGCCAATCTGGATCAAAACATTCACAGCTCAGAAGGGGACAGAAAGGCCCAGAGAAGGGCCTGACCCACAGCACAGAGCCAGCGCTTGGGGGCAGGGCTGGGCCTTCCTTTCTTAGATGCTAAGTAGGGGTAGAAGTGGGTCTTGCCTAGTGAACTTTGTCCCAAGCAACTCATTAACTTGCATAAGCTGTTTTTGACAGAACTAGAATAAGCAGCTCCTAGTTGTAGATTGTGGGTCCCTCAACATAGGTCACCCTCAGTGTTTCCCTCCTCCTACTCTGTCACCTGCAAAACGAACCAATTGCGAAGGGCAGGCCATTCCTGAGGCTCGCTGATAGCACACATGCCTGTGGCTTCCATCCCTGCCAGCAGTTTAGCTGATCCAGAACAGACCAAAACACAGAAAGCTTCTGACCTGCCACTGAAGCCAGGGTTTGGGCCCTGAGATTATTTTCTTTTTCCCTCAGGATCCTGACCGTTGGACAATAACTGTCTATGAGAAAAATCAGACAGAAATGTGCATCTCAGTTTTATTAATGGATTGACGAGTGTCTGATAGCTCCCATCTGTACAGATCCCTGGTGCAGCCTGGAGCAGACAAAGGCTGCTTGGGATTTGCACCAGGCCCTGGGGGGGGGGGGTAGGGCGGGGTCTGCATCTGCAGTGTTGGGGGCAGACTGTGACAAGGCTCATCACACTCCCCCGCACACGCAGGGAAGACTCTACTGCCCCCCTTCCATGGACATGGGAGAGAAAGTGGCTGCCACTTTACCTAGAAGGGAAACAGACGTGGGCCGGACGACCTGCTTCTGAGGTCAACAGCACTGCTCACTACCGAAAGTGAGGAGGAATTCAGCAGTCCCTGTCCAGGGAGGAGAGGGAGACCTGGGAGCTGGTGGAAGCTCCCTCCTCTCTAGGGCCAGAGGGAATGCAGCAAGGTAATACGAAGCCCCTGCCAACCAAAAATGGTGCTGGCTCTTTGGCCAGATTTCAAATCGCTGGTCTCAGCATTTCAGAAAGCGCTGCACCCAGGACTTTCAGGAAATTGACAGAGCACATGGATGACAGTTCCTCACCTTGGCCTGGCGTTTAGGTTGTTCTACCAGCAGAACCTAAAACAGGTAGAAAGTGTGCTATTTGGAGAAGATTCCACCATGTACAGGCTGTGCGGGGAAACACAGGAAAGCACTCCCGGCTTAGACTCTGCTCCTTCACCATAAAATGCAGGCTGGGTGCAGAGGAAGAGGAGCCACCCGCCTGCCGGGGCAGGGGCGCTGAAACCCCATAAGGCACAAGGGGTTACCTCCCTTTGACCCCCAAAGAGCCAGACCCGGAGGAACCTGCTCCAGGTCACGCCCTAGACCTCGGTGAGCCCCGGGGTCCTCATCTGTAAAGTGGGGCTGGCGGGCTGAGCACCCGCACAGGGCTCCTCTCCGGACCTCGTGCCGCAGTTGGTCAGAGGGCCGAGGGGTGCTGGTGCGGCAGGACCTGGGAACGGGGCTTCCCTTTGCACACTGAGGTTGCCGGGTGGCTTGTGAGGTCAGAAACGCAACCGAAACCATGAGCAAGAGCTCGTCTGGGCCTTGCTTGGCTCCGTCCAGCGCACGGCCTCGGGAGAGGCCCCGAGTGCGGCCCCGGGACGCGAGGACTGGGGTGTCTGCCCGGCTCCCCCTTGACCTCTGCCATTTCCTCCCATCCTTCTTTTTCCTCTTTCCTCTCCTGATCTCTTTCCTCCTTTCCTTCTTTTTCCTTTCCCCAGCTGAATTAAAATGTGCAGAAGCTTTTTTAAACTGAAAAGCTATAAAAAGACGCAGGACTATTATTAATATTCTCTTTCCTTCGTGTCAGTGGCTCTCGGCCGGGACAAGCGCGCCTCCCGGGGGACATCTGATCACGGTGAGCTGATTGTGGTTGTCCTCACTGGAGAGGAAAGGCGGGGCGGGGGCGACACTGCAGTCTAGGGGGCGCTGTCATCCCGCCGTGCACGCGGCAGCCCCTCCGGACAGAGGCCCGTCCAGCCAGGCGTCAGGCGCGGCGCCCCGGGTCTGGAGGCTGCCACGGAGCCTTCCGGGGCTCGGAGCTGGGGCGGGGAGGCGCAAGCAGGAGCGTTCGGGAACCTGAAGTTTTCACAGTGTGTTGTTTTTCAGACGCAACCTGATAACTGGCATCTATCAGCACTTGGTAAGTGCCAGACCTTTGAGGCACTTCACATCCATTAACATAATTTTCCCAGCGCCCTCCAGGAGGGAACTAACAAGCTCACACCGCAAGGAGGGGCTCAGTCAGGAAACAAGCCCAGACAGCGTCCAGCCACTTCTGCAACCCTTGGCCTACTGTCCAGACAGCAAAGATGACGCTCTGGAAGGGTCGCCAGGCTGGCCTGTCTCTTTCACGGTTTTCTGCAGAGGCCTGAGCTGCAATACTTCTGTGCGCTCTTATTAAGGCTTGCTTGTCTTAAGCCACTCTTGTTCTTACAATGACCAGGTGGGATACTCTGCTATAGTCACGGAATAATAGAGAACGATTCCCTTTGTAAAACTAATGGATGACTACAGAATATAATTTTGTAGCAAGATAGCTAGTTGTTCCTCAGTTTCCTCATCTACAGAACGGAAATATTAACTACGTGTAGGACTTTTAAATGAAAGCTAGATGGGTTCATACAGTGCTCTTTAACACACAGCCTGCGGATACACATGAGTCTTGGAAGTCTTGTTTCTGGTCTGAGGTAAACAAATACAGCAATTAAGAATGCATATTCAAATTTATAGCCACTTGCCAGAGTACCAGAGTACTTGTGTTTTTAATAAAATAATAGGAATTGAGAGCGGCTTTGCTGGCTGGAAGGGAACCCGGTAGCAGTGCCCTCCAGAGCGCTAGTAGCCACCTGGCCGGGAAGATCAGGAAGCAGCACCAGCGCTCCAGCAACCAAGTAAAGAAAGAACTTAATGCTTGTATTGTGTGATTGACTTCGCAGACCTATAGCTGGCTCTCTGAGCCTCTATGTGGAGTAACAGTATGCAATATGGCAGCTACTGTGGGTTTCCTACTGTCGTGTTTTTGAAGTCCGAGATCATTCTCAGTGTTTTGTTTCATTTTATTGTTTTATTCCATTTAAAATCAAAAGTTTTCATAGGAAAAACAGTAGTAGAGCTTCAATTTTTTTTTTTTTTTTGTCTTTTTGAGTTCAAGGTCTCACTATGCAGTTCAGGCTGGCACTGAGCTTGCTTGGCAGCCCAGGTTGGCTTCAAACAATCCTTGATCTTCCTGCCTCAGACTCCCAAGTACTGGGATTATAGACGTGTGCCATCATGCCAGCTCAACTTTTTTTAAAAAATTCATTTTTCTAGTAATTGATCTTTGTTGAACTTTACAAAAGCGTTTGTTTATGACTGATTGGAGTTTTTTTGTTTTTTTTTGGTACTGGGGATCGAACTCACGACTGCACACTTGCAAGGCAGGCGCTTATGCCACTGAGCTAAATCCCCAGCCCCCCTGATTGGAGATTTAAAAAGAATCCTGGCTCATCACTGCAGAGAACACGAGTCCACTGAGCTAACGTATGTGAAACAGCTAATACAGCACCTGGCGCTTAGCGCTTTGTAAATGTTGGCTAACAATAATGAGGGCCCTATAGTCTCACAAAACCAGTTCTCTGTCTCAAAGATGTATGCTCTGACATTTATCTTCTGTGTCATTTTAAGTTCATCTTCGATTCTATTAAATCTCTGCCCTGCAGCGTGAGCCATTAAGGGAAGTGCAGCCCTCTTCCGCATCCATTTATCACAGTATCAACGCTAAACATTTTAACAACCCGCCTCGCCCCTGGGTGTCAGGGGAGAAATAGCCAGCGCAGTGGTAGCTGTGTCAATTGTTCTGCTCTGAGGGTCTCTCCCTGTACCCCAGCTGCTGGGGTCAGGTTCCCTGACTCCACAGTGGGGAGACCGCTTATGCACGATCTCAGTGCTTCTCCCCGAAGAAAGGCCACAGCCCTTTCCTAAGAAACTATGCCATTCAACCATTCAACAGCCCAGGTATTCTTGGATCACCCCAGTTATTCCTCAGTGCCCTTCAATGACCTTCAGTGAGGCCCCTATTTCAAATAAGACAAACTCCTGGGTAACAGAGGTATTCATGTTGATATTATTGACTCCCTACCCACTTTTATGTAGCAGAAAGATGAAAGGGGTGGCCAAGGGAAAAAGACAGGTTGGTCCATGCAGAGGGTCTATGCATGTGTCTCAGATTGCCCGGTTCCCTCCCTTCCTCTGACCTACTCTATGTAACCTATTTTCTCTTTCCTCTCTTGACCAAGAACATTAGATCCGTATCATCTTTTCTGAAATCCCACTTAAGACTCTTGAGACTATCATGATGCTCGTTAAGGTAACCAAAAGCATGGTGATGTAGCAGATTCTCCACACAGAGGCTGCTTTGCTGGAGACCTGGTCGGCTCCCAGGCCTGCACCAATTGGAACCTGCTTCAGGGACAGCTTCTGGGTCCTCCTAAAAGTCAGTGCTCCTTGGAGAAACCAGGCAGGCCCACACGGCTCCCCTGCACTGCCACTCCTCCCAGGGAGGGGCTTCCTCACTCACATAATAAACTCCCTTTGTCTCAGAGGAATGCAGCTCGATTTCTTTTGTTAAAATCTCATTAAAGCCTGCTTCAGCCTGTAATAATTCGTTAATAGATGGCCATGCTATCTGGTTGCAACTGGGTTTCCTTTCCTTTCTTTTCAGGTCTCATCATTGTTGCCTAATCTCCAAGGCCTTTTAGCCATCACTGAAGTGTGACAGAGTGTGACAGGTGCCGCAGCCCTGCTAACCCATGACTGAGCAGAGAGAGAGGGCTCAGCCGCCTCCCTCCCCTTTTTCCTTGTGAAGCTGCTTCCTGTTCAGCAGGGAACTGTGGCTGTTCTTATAAAAGCAGGACAGATTATCTGATGTGCTTCCTGCCGGGTCGTTGCATTAAGCCTACCTGACAAGAGTCTCACTACCTCTTTCTAGCTGCATCTGCGCAAAACCTCCAAAGTGAAGTGAGTGTCCATCCAGATGGCAGCAGCTACGTTTTCAGAGACATGGGAGGGAGTCTGTCTGAAGCTTCACTGATCCCTGAGGAAATCACCTGAAACCATGAGGGTGGAAGTGGATTATAAACTGTAGTCAGTAGAGATGGATCAGGAGGTGAGTTGGAGTACCCTGAGTTCTGCCTGAATCATGGAAGACTTGAGTGGCCTACGCCTAAACAGGGGGAAGAAATACTTTCCCCAGGGCAGTGTCTACCAGCCAAGAACGTCCTTTAGAGGGGGAGGGGTGTGGAGGAATGAGTTGTATGTCTACATTTGCTGGCTTCACCTGTCAATCAGTATCTGCCACCAATCAGAATACAAACATGGCTGCTGAACTACAGGGTCCTGCTGCCCTAGCTATGCTGGCAACCACCTTCTGATGTTTTGAAAGGGAAAATGAAATTCTATAAATACCATTACTAATTATTACTAATGTTAATACTGTTGCATTAGCATGACAACATCTACAGCCAACATGTACTATGCACTTAACGGGTACTAGGGATTAAGATCGAACATGTTGTTTTAATCACTTTATTTCTCATTAACAATTTTATGAGATGTGTTATTATTCCCATTTTTAAATAAGGACACTAAAGGTGAAGTGATGAGCTAGCCGTTGAAGCTGGAAATGCTGACTCCACAGTTTGCTTCTTTATCTAGTTGAACTTTTTATATTATCTGTGCTAAAATATATGACTATTAAACTAGAAATAGGAGTGACTTACTTCTATTCTGCCAGACATTCTAATGGCCCTGTGACTGGGAAGGTGGACCTATCTGCTAGAGAGGGAAGTGGTTTGAAAATAGGACTTAATAACGTCCAGGTCAATGAGTGGCAGAGAGCCGTCAGAAAAGAGGCAGGAGCTACAGAAAATACAGTGGGAAAGTGGGAGGAGGCAGAAAGGCGGCTTCCAAGAAGACAGGCCGGATGAGTAGGAAAAGCTCTGTGACTTCCTCGGGGGCCTCAGTTGTATGCTGAGAGCAATGGAGAACCCACTGTAGGGTTCTGGTGTAGAGGGCGAGCCTCATAGCTGCCTCTCAGGACTGCCTTACTCCATTTTCTGTTGTCATAGAGTAACTGATACTGGGTCATTTGTAAAAGAAAAGTCGTGCTGGTCAGCTTTTTGTGACTATCACAAAATATCTGAGGGAATCAGCTTAGAAAAAGAGTAAAGATTGAGTTTTCCTCACAGTTTCAGTCCATGTTCTCCTGGCCCCATTGCTCTCCTGTGGCAGCATGTCATGGGCAGAGCCAGGGTCTCCCCTCACGGCAGATGGAAAGCGAAGAGACAGGAGGAGGCAGGGCTGATGTCCCACTGTCCCCTCCAGGCCAGGTCCCCAGTGACCCAACTTCCTCCCACTGGGCCCCACCCCTCAGTGCTCCCACCACCTCCCAAGACTGCACGGCACTCACGGTGATTTCTACATTTGTGAGCTCTCAGATGACAAACACTAGGACTTCTGTTTGTTAAATCATCCTTTGCAAAACAAAGAAATAAAAATAGGCAAAACTGGTTGCAAGTCCACGTTTTCTTGTCTGGAACTCACTCTCTCTCTACCTTGTCTGTATTCTCTCCCTCTCCCTCAGATCCCGGAGCCTTCCTGCTCTCTTCTTCCTTCCACCAAATCATTAGCAGGAAGAGTGTCAAGTGTCATGCTGATAATGCTACCAGGGCTGCCATATGCATTTAGAGCTGGCACTGTGCAGTGCCAATACACTTGGTGTGGGGTGTGTCCTAGGGACACCTTTCCCCGGGAAGAGGCTGTGTGAGCCAGGAAATGAAACTGAAGTGGCTGAATTTCAGCCAGAGTTGAGCTGCCGAGTGGGTTCTGAGGGTGCTGAAGGAGCCTGCCCCCTAGTCCCTGATCCAAGTAGGCAGCTGCTTTTCCTGGTGACACAAAAACCTATTCTCCTCCCTGGTGTAACCTCACAGGCAATTAAAGTCGATCCCATGCTGCTGTTTTAAAAGTCAATTGACATTCTGGTGAAAAACAGCCTGTGTCAGTGGCCTCCCCTGGGCTGCCCTCTCTGCACACTGATAGCTTTGCTCTTCCACTAAGGTTAAATTCCCTGCAGGGATTTCACGTAAGCACTCATGGCACTTGTGGGATTCTTTTACTTCTCAAGCAAATAGCTTCAGTGACACAGGCCCAGCTCTTTGGAATACGAATCCTTGGACTGAGGTTGCTTGAGTGGAAATTTTTAACAAGCAGCTCCCTCAGCTCCTGAGCTACACAAAATGTGCTTTTCTTAATATGTGTGTTCCCAAAGAAGCTAATAAATGAGCATTACTCGGATACGGACACATCTTATTACTCAGCTTGATCCTAATGTCGCTGGCAGGAACCCATTTGCTGTGCTAGCGAAGAGCTAAACTCATTATGTCCAGCAACATGACTCATGCCCAGACGCAGTCTCAGTGGTACAGATGCAACACCTGTCCCTCAGGGATGACAGGATCTGTGCCCTCTGGCTCCCGTGATGTTCCCTGATTGGAAGCGCCCGTTGCTGCTGATGGCTGATGTGTGGCAGGTTCCTGACTCCTCATTATTTCTGAGGCAAAGGGGAAGAGTCCCTGGCTTGGGTGAGGGGAGGCGACAGCAGCAGGTTGAAGAACTGGAGGACGTGCACCTGCCACCCCTGGCCGGAGGCAGTGGGAGCGAGGTCAGCTCTACACTCCATGGACATGTGCGCTCTCGACAGGGCAGGCTCCCTGGGGACCCATGGGCACCCCACTTCTGAGCAGACGTGTCCCAGCCCACACCTGCAAGGCACCAAAGTTGCCCCTATGGGCCGGACTGCAGGAGTCTCCTGGGTTCCAGGAGGGACAGCGCCCTGGATGGCACCCTGGAGCTTTCTGAGGATCAGGGGTCCCTGCAGCTTTGAGGAAGGCGCTGCGTGGAGCTCACTGTGACTCTGCAGGCCCACAGCAGCCTCCACTTTCCCGGCCCTCTGCAGATTGCTCAGAGAGGAGGTAGAATCACCCCGTCACCCCCACACACACCACCCTGGGTGCTTTCCAGGGCACTGCAGGAAGCATTCTGGTCCCCATGCTCAGTGTTTTGAAGTGCAAGGGCCCCGGCCAGGCAGCAACTTGCTTCTTCCGGCGCCCTGAGACACAGTGCAGCGCTCTTCATTCAACTCTTCCCCATGGAGCCCGCCCGGGCCAAACGCCACGGCCTGGTGCAGTTCCCCTGCTTTGTGCTCCAGGCAGTTCATTCCTGGGCTATCTACTGACCCTACTGGACGTGGAGTGGGTCACAGGCAGGGAACAGGCAGAGACTACCCTGATCTCCTGGGACTTATGATCTTCTGGGAAAAAACAAGCAGTAACAAGCAATCCCACCTATTGCTGCTAAGAGGAGGGCCAAAGATTTTTCTGCTGCTGGAGAAATAAAAATTCTAAACTCCCCCAAAGTCCTCTGATTTTTGCCTGGGTTCAAATGAAAATATAAGTCACAGAGGTGTATGGCGAGCTTTGGTGAAAAGAATCTCTGTTCCTACACTTTTCTAAGTACTTCTCTAAGGCTGCCATGCCTCCAAAAACTTTTATTATCTCAGATCTCTTATTTCTCCATCTCCAATCAGAATCTATCTTACAGGGCATTCACTTAACTAAGTATGAGAGAGAAAGGAACCTTATTGAGTTTGCTCAGATTAATGTATGAATGACTAATGAAGTCAGAATCCTAAGAGTTTTTTAATTTTCATAAAAGAATCTTTGCTAACCCTAAGTAATACCTAGATTTTCATGCTGTCATATAACTAAGGGGAAAAGAAGACAATGTAGGAAATGTTCCTTCTGGGTGATAGGCTGTGAGGTCCTGAGAACAGAGACCTTCAGCACTCCGTTATCTGCCCTAAGAGTCACTGAATTAAGAAGAACAGTGAAAGACGAGGAGACAGGAGGGCAGAGGGGTGAGCAGAAGAGCAGGTGAGATTACTGGAGTGAGAAGACAGGAAACAGGGAGGACAGGAGGGGTAGAAAGGGAGAGGGCAGGGAAATCCAAATGAGAGATAAAGAGAAGTGAATATGACCCAGGATAGGGTCTGGTTTCTGCATTCTTTTGCAGTGAAAAGGTGCTCAAAGAGGCTGCAGCAGGAAAGAATGCATTTCCAACAGAAAGAGAGAAAAATCCCTGCTACTGCTTTGGAGTGTGGCTGGGAGAGCCCAGGGGCGCTGAGCACTCATTGAAAGCACTGATCAAGCCATAAACCTGTGTTCTGGCACCATGGCAGTGACATGACAGGTGAGTGCCACCGTCAGGCAGTCTTCCCCAGGGGCCCTGCGCCCAGCAGGATGGGTCTATGATCATCTGACAGTCACCAGAGCCTGGGATCAACCCTGTTAGGGTTACAAGGATGGCTGTCGCAGATCCAGCATGACTACCGCCTGCTTCTCCCACAGAAGGCCACAGTGGGATTTTCCACTGTGTCGAAGTAAAGTGGAAGCAAGAGACTGAGAAAGACAGACACAGAAAGAGATCAGAAGTCAGGGAGTCAGAACCAATTTTCTTTGAGGTCTCAGAAAATAAAGGGACAAAGTGGTTTTGTTTTTGTTTTTAGCTGCTAAAGAAGAAAAGTGACCAGGTATTATGGTACATACCTGTAATCCCAGTACTGAGGAGGAGGCTGAGGCAGGAGGATCACTGTAAGTTTGAGGCTAGCCTGGGCTGCATAGCAGGACCCTGTATCAAAAACAAAACAAAACAAAACAAAACAAAACAAAACAAATAGAAGAAGAAACGTGAAGGAACAGACCTCTGGCTACAGGAAACCCAAGAACCTAGATGTTCCAGAATCTCAGAGAACTGAGCTCAGAGGTCTGAGCAACAGATTCCTTCAGCCAGACCTACCCAAGAACTCAAAAGGCTGGGCACAGCTGGATATCACAGGGCGGGGAGCCTGAGCTGCTAGTGGCTTCTGCCTTATGAGGCCTGCTGGTCTGGTCCTGCCCAGGTCACGGCACCCACAGTCAGCAGGGCACCTGCTTCCATGTAGACCACCAAGAAACCATGGTGCTGAGACTCGAGGTGGGGGAATCTAGCCCCACCCCCATGGTTTTCTGGCCAAACTCCTTCATCTCCCAGCAATGCTCTGTGTGAGCAGAAAGGAATTCTCTCTCTGTCGTTTCATGAGCCCATGGATATGATTGCTGTGGAGTTTGGTGGGGGGTTGTGGTTGATAATGATAATTTCACTTATACCCAGGGAGAACACGCACACATACACACACACATACACACACACATCAAGTCTTAGCTATTTTATTTTATTTTATTTTTTATTTCATTTCATTTCATTTATTTTGAGACAGGTCTCACTGGTAATTCAGGCTAATCTGGAATTCATTATGTAGCCCAGACTGGCCTCCAGCTCCCTGTGATCTTCCTGCCTCAGCCTCCAGAGTGCTGTGGTCACAGGCATGTGCCAACATGCCCATCTTGAGTCGTGGCTACTTTATTCCCCTTCTGAGGTGCTTCTTGGAGGAGAAAGGGTAGAAACCATGGAGGGAAAGGCAATCCTGGTAGAAGAGCTTGCCAGTATGAGGGCGATGAGCATGCTCTTGGGGGTCCTGGCTGCAGGTGGCTTCCCCCATGCTGTGGTTTGTGTCTGCGTGTCTCTCCCAAAGCCTCATGCAGTCATAAGGACAGGTTTCTAGAGTTTGTTATTGATTCGTGGTCCAATGCTGGGATTAAGGATGTGCTATACCCTAATGGTTATGGCAGACATACAATATAAGGGACAGAAAAGATCTTCTTTCTGTGCTCATGCCTTTTTGGTCTTGTTGTTTCTGCCACCATGAACTGTTGCCCTGTGCCATACCACCCTTCCTTGATGCCAGCTGATTATGGACTGAAATCTCCACAAACTGTGACCTAAATAAACCTTTCCTTCCTTAACTTTGGGTGCTGGGTGTTTTGTCTCAGCAACAAGAGAAAATTAACCAACACAGAATTCAGTACCAGGAGTGAGGTTGTTGCTGTACCTGAACTACCTGACCATGTGGGTCAAGAGCCTTTGGGACTGATTTGTAGGAGGAGGCTAGAAATATTCAGAGATGTCACCTGAAAAAGTAGAGCTGGAACAACTTAGGCTGTTCTGTATGGGAGATTCTGGTCAAAGCTCAGAAGACTGATAGAAATCCTGCTAGTAAACACCAGGTTTGGGAGGTTTCTGCTAGGAAGGACTGCATTGGTTGTTGGACTCCAGATGAGGTATGTTATTACTTGGTAAAAAGTTTGTCTGCATTTTGCTCGTGTCCAGAAACTCTGCCTGAGACTAAGATTAAGGGCAATAGATTAACCCGGTAGAGGAAATTTCAAGGCAGAAAAATTTTAGGGCAGTGGCATGACTATTGTTGGGGGCCTTTAGCCAGGTTTATGTTGCAAATCAAGAGCAAAGAACCCAGAAGAATGATTTAAAATGTTGTAAGTTTGGCCAGGAAAAATATTCCAGTAAATCTGTGGAGTGGAGTTAGAGTTGAGATCTCAGTTGCTGAGAAGGAGCAGGAAAATATGAAAGATGGCCTGAGGGCATCACAAGAAGCAGTGAGTCCCCATCCTTTGCAGCTTCAAAACTGAACAGGTGAAAGACTTTGCTCTGAGGAGAAAGTTTCAGAACACCATGTTCCAGAGTGGCTAAGAGAGAAGCCCTGGGAGCTACAACCACTGGAAATGCTGAAGGGGCAAAGTCATGCAAGCCTTTGGAGTTCACATATTGCCTCAAATGTAGCACACAGAACTATAGGACTTAATGTTTGCCCTGCTGGATTTTGGACTTGCTTTGGTCCCAATCCTTGGTATTCCTGTTTATGCCTTTTGGAATGGTAATATTTATTTTGTGTCATAGAATGTTGTAAACGTTTAACTTTCTTTTCTTTTGTACAAGGTCTCACAGCTAAGAGTTTGCCTTATATCTTGGAGGAGATTTAGGACTTAGACTTTTCAGCAATGCTGAGACTGTTAAGATTTTGGCAACTCTTGGAGATGGACTAAATGCATTTTTCACAAAGAGTGTGCATGAGTCTTTGAGGGGACAGGGGTAGAATGTTATGGTTTGTGTCTGGATATCCCACAAACACACACAAAGCCTCATGCATAAGGGAGACAGGCTTCTAGAGTTTGTGAATGACTCATGGTTCAATGCTGACATTATGAGTGTGAATGTTACACTCAAGTTGGTGTGGCCTACATAAAGGACAGAAAGAGTCTTCTCTCCATGTTCCTCTCTTTTTGCTTTTGTTGTTTCTGCCACCACGAACTGTTGCCCTCTGCCACGTCACTCTACGTTGGAACCAGCCAAGCATAGACTAAAACCTCCACAAGCTGTGAGCTAAATAAACCTTTCCTTTCTTAATTTTGGGTGTTGGGTGTTGTGTCACAGCAATAAGAGAAAAGTAACCAACACAACCCCTTGCAATGTGATTCTACAGGCCAGGAGTGTCCAGGCTTCTCTGTCACATTGCCTTCAGTGCTGTCCCAAGGTGATCTCTGAAGACCTGTGGAGAGCAAAGGCAATACATGCAAAGGGTCCCTTGTTGGAAGCTTGTGTTTCTCTGAGGGATCTGGGGAAGGATGGCAAGGAGGAAGTTGAACCTTGGGGTCCATAGGCTGAAGTCTCTAAACTAGAGACGTTAGAAATTTGCATTAGAAATCTGATCCCCTTTAAAAGGCTAATTTCTATGTTAAGCCATTTGATTTTGACATATTCTGTGTTCCCATCACATTTCTAACACTCAATATGTGACATCTGACACACACGGATAAATGGGGTATCATTCTATGTGGTACAGGTGACAGGTGAGCCGCCTACAGCTGGGACTGGCAGGTGACAGTCCCATAGACACAGGGGGGAATTTGTTTTTCAACTTTCCTAGAAGGAAAGGGACAAGGATAAGGCTTAGGTTGAGTGTCTGAATGTGTTGCCAACGTGGACACGAATGCAAGAGCCTCCGCACCCCAGTTCAGTCTAGAAAGAACTCATGAGTCGGGGCAAGGTGAGCTTTGGATACAGTTTGAAAACATCAGACAGGCCTGTCGCTAGCTTTATGCATATTTAATTTTTTCCCAAAATCAGGGACAAGTTCTGCTCACTTACGGAAAGTGCTAGGAGAAATGCAGCCTTTCAAAGAGAAACACTTGTCCATACCATGGAAGAGCCCCTCTTTCATTTGGTGGGTGGCAAAGATGACGCAGGAGTGACTGTGATTGAGAGAAGCCAGATTATCTCTGCAGTAGGATGTGTGGTGAGCCTAAGGGGCTCTGGTCAGCACTTTTTAAAGGAAGTAATAAACTAGGCATGGTGGTACATGACTATAATCCCAGCACGCAGCAGGCTGAGGCCAAAGGATTGCTGTGAGATCAAGGCCAACTGAGCTACAGCGTGAGACCTTGTCTCTAAATAAATAAATAAGTAAATAAGAGAGAAACAGAAACAGAATTTAAAAACTCCACCAGTTTTGTTACTGTCACCCGCTATGGGCACCCAGGTGAATAGTGGTTCTTACATGGTGCCCAGAAGTTAAAATGTGGTGTCACTTGATGATCATAAGCAAGTTCTTCACTTTCCCTCTTTAAACTTCTCTTTCACCATTGCGCAGTGAAGTCCTCGAGTAAAATTCAAAGCTTTTGGAGTCTATATAATATGGGGAAAAATTATAGACTCCTGCCAAAACATGGTACATCCCAGAGGCACCTAGCAAGAACTGAGAGTTTTTCTCTTTCCTTCTTTTTTTCTTTCTAATTACAATACTGGAGATTGAACCCAGGGCCTTTGCACTGAACTTTTAAAACAATTTTTTTAAATTTTGAGACAGGGTCTCACTAAATCCCTAGATCACCCAGACTGTGTTTAAACTTGCAGGTCTCCTGCCTCAGCCTTCCAAAATGCTGGGATCACGAGGTTTGAGGTCACTTTTATAAACTATAGTGTTTCTCCTTCTATGACATGCAAGTGGCTACTTAAAATTTGAGCAAGAGAAGCCTTTTGACCCTCCCATGCGCACTGTCGGAAGAGCTACAAGTCAGTGCAGGCCTTATGACAGGGATGTGCGGATTCCCGGTGACAGTACCAAAGTACACATGTCCAAGAGAAAATCTCACATAACTTGCTTGTGATCTAAGCGTCTCCTCCATCAGGACATTATCTGGCTGAAAAAGGAAACCCAGCAAGACATCAAATACTTGGAGTAGTTGGCTGCTGCCCGGGTGGAGGGAACCGACTCACACTTAGGGCACATCACGTGTCACTTCCCAGGACAAGAAGTCCTTCTGGACCCTGAGCCCAGCGTGCTCATTTGCAGTAGAAAAAAGGTCCGATGTTTTCCCCCAGTGGCCAGCATTCTGGCCTCCAGTGCAATCTGGTATCGCCTTGCTCTGTGACCTAGTCCTAGTCTGAGTCAGGACTTCCCTGTAACCCCAGTGCTCTGGGAAGCTGAGGCAGGAGTGTTAGGTTTCCTGGTGCAGTAGAGAGGCCAAAAAAAAAAGGAAGAAGCTTTTACTGAAGACTCAGAGAGAAGTGCGTGACTTATGGGGCTGGGCTCCTCCTCTGGCTTGAGCCAAAGGGAGCTGAAGGCTATATAAACTCTGGCCACAGGCGGAGTTTGGGGTGGACATTGATGACATGTGAGGAACAGATGGGAGTTTTCTTCAAGCCTGCTAGAAAGGAAGTAGGAAGTTGTATCCAGGGCTGAGGGAAGGAGGATGAGGAAGTGGTCATTAGGAAGATAAGCTGTTGTTTTGGGGGGGGGGTCTTCTGCCAGTGTAGACCGCTACCATAATGTTCAGTAATTTATATTAGAGCACCAGGAGGGTTATAAATCCATGGCCAGCCTGGGCCACTTAGCAAAACCCTGTCTCGAAATGAAAAACAGAAAAGGCGCTGGGGCTGTAACTCAGTTTGAAAGTCCCAATACTACACACACACACACACACACACACACACACACACACAACTTACACACTCACACACACACAGAGACACACGCATACACTCACACGCACAGACACGTCATGAGCGTCAGTTCTCACAGGCAAGCTTTCAGACAGCTCATCCAGTTCACATACTGCATTGCGAAGTCCTGACATTTCTCCAGCATTTCAAATTTGAACACAGTGGAACCTGGATTTTAGCAAAAGGACAGCAATTCCTGAGCTGCGTGTCTACATGAGCTGTCTCTTTTGTTACACTGGGAATCACTTGAGGTCTAGGACTTAGCCGTTTATATTATTGGATTCCCCAGCAGCAAGAATATCACCTGGTAAATTTGAGCCTCTCAATAAATGCTGTTAAAATTCAACTTATCATTGGAGGAGAAGAAATGTTGTCCTAAATAACACTTAAGCTATTGGTGTTCTACTTGAGATCATATATGCAATGAATTGTGTATATGGTACCGAAGAAACATTCTGCTAACCAGGAACTTACAGGGGCTTTGAAGATGTTGCAGACCTGAGAACTAGGGTTGCTGGGTCAAATCCTATTCCCTGCCACATCTGTAAATAAAGTTTTATTGCAACATAGCCACACCTCATGCATAACTGTTTCTGTGCCTACTGCAGAGAACCAGTTATGTTAGAGGCTGTGTAACCCATAAAACCTCATTATTAACCACTGGTCCTTTTACTGAAAAAGTTTGCCAACCCTGACCTAGCGGCTATATAAGGGCACTGTGCCCTGCAGAGGAACGAACTCTCTGGGTCTTGTTAGCTGGGCAGATGGCTGTGTACTAGGAGGAATGAAACTTTCTAGGCTAATCTGCTCTTCCCTGTAGAGGCAGAAGAACACAGGTGGCACCAGCTACCTGGCAGGGTCCTGGGGAGAAGGCACCATACCAAGGGAACAATCAGTGAAAGCCCAGCAGGTGTGTGAAGCATCAGACCCACAGGGACCCGAGGCCGCCCGTGCCCATGGCTGTGGCGCCAATGGATGGGCATCTGTGGTGTGTGCAGGTGAGCCCTGCAGAAGGGCTCAGCATGACAAGCCAGGACAGGACTCGATAAGCCATGGGCAAAGGTGACAGCCGCAGAGCTGCTCTGGGTGCCCGAGCAAAAGGCTTCTCAGAGAGTCCTGGACGCCCACGGGAAGGGGCAGCCTGAGCACTCACGGTGGCAGATGGCACAGTGTGCTCTCTGATCCGGGGCTGGTATATCAGGCATCGGGGCAGTTACAATCCTCCTAGCTGCTTGAAGGCACCAAGGACAGATCTGGGCTCTTCCCAGTCACATCATCAGAGCTGAACGGTAGAGGCTCCACGGCTCCAAATGCCAGTTTGACAGGGCAGAGCTGAGCTCCGGGCCACTGAACAAGCAGTTCCCGGGCTGTCACATCTCCCTCGCCTTTAAACACAGCGCGTGGGCCGATGGCACCGCACATCCATCCTGAGCTTGAGGGGAGCCAGACAAATGGCTTCTGACCCTGACCTGAGAGGGGAAAAGCAACAGAAGACGAGCACTTGTTTAACAGCTACAATTCCCTCCCATGCCGGGGCACACTGGTTATAGGTCTAAGGGTTCAGGTAAGTTGGGTAGAGAAGTAAACCCATTCACTCCACCTAGGTGGTTATTTTCACTAAGCTAAAGATCACTTCAGTAGGTGTGAAAATGACCAAAAGAATAAGGAGAACAAAATAGGAAGAGTTTGCATTTTGTGTTAGATCACTGCTGAAAATTGTCTGCTGGGCTTCTACCCAGGCAAGTATAATGACTTTTTTTAGTTATTTCTTTATGTTTTCAAATTCATTTTACTCAAGGATAAAAAGAAAGAAAAAAGAAAAAGAAGAAGAGGAGGAGGAAAAAACTATGATGAAATTTCAAAACACGTCAGTCGGGGGCAACAATTGTACATACATTGCAAACTGTCATCCCCAAGTTATTGGTGACTTTATTTTAAAACAACTGGTAGCCCACCAAGAATGAAATTGTGTATTCGGGACAATTATCCCAAATTTTAAAATATGACGAGTGTTACACATCCATGTAAAGTCCTGATGCCACTCTGGCTAACAAGCCCATGACCCGACGGTACGGAAGGAGCTTAGGCTGAGGAGGTGATGCTGACCGGGACCAGGCTCTGTAAAGGTAGAGGTCCCTAAACAGGGTGCCGAGTTGCAAATGACTTTCGTCCAGTGGAAACACAGATGAACTCTGCCAAACATAAAACAGAGCCCCAGAGGGGCCAACGTTTCTGCTCTGACCAGCCCTGGCCGGTTCTATCCAGCTTTGTGAACCCAGGTCCACATTCCTCGCACAGTAATCAGAGCCAGTCTCTGGTGCCGCTTCACTTTGTGCTCCCGCTGGCTTCCTCATTAATGAGTTAGATAAATCTTCGATTCTCTGTTTGTATGAGGTTCATATTTTGGATGTTGCATAGAAACTCCTTCCTCCAGAATTCACCCAACCTCCCTGCTTACAAAGGTCCCACTGTGCACTGGACTCATCTGGCTTTCATTTCTCACCTGGAAGGAGAAGAGCAAGTCTCTGTGTTTGAAAGAGAGAGAAAGAGCGAGAGCGAGCGAGCCGAGTGAGAGAGAGAGAGAGAGAGAGAGACAAAGAGAGAGAGAGGGAGGGAGAGGGAGGCTGTTCCTTTCATGTCTATCTTATGCTGAGGTCACACCTCAGCAAGTTGCCTGGTGACCTTTAGGCCCAGTGTTGAGCTTATTACTAAATCAATTACTGAAGAGTGGTCACCGCCCCTTGTGCTTAAATAAGTTCCGGGCTGACAGGAGAGATGCACCGTGTGCATTTCTAGCACAGGCCTCAGCGCTGTGACATCGCTGTGGTTCACTCAGCTGCCTGGAGCATTGCGCTTCCTCCGCGGATGCAGGGGAAACAGCAAGGGAGATGCCTGTGGAGGTGCCAGCTTGCGCCTCTCTGGGCTCTGTGCACAGGCGCGCCAGGTGATTGATCTCCCCCGCAGCCGGCATCTTGTCCTGTTGCTGCTCTTTGCGCTCCTGACACCACATCCTCGCAGGCCCATCCGTCACTCTGCGCCGGCTCTGGGCCTCCTGAGACATGAGCAGACACAGCTGCAGATGCAGAATGGAAACCTGAGAGCACCTGCTGCTCGGCCTTCCCTCCGGCCTGTTGTCCCTGAGTGTCACCTCAGAGAGGACCCTCCTGCCCGGCACAGAGCTGCAGGGGCGGCTTTGTGCGCATGCGTGCATGTTCTGAGGGTGAGTGTGGGCACAGGCCTCCCGAGTCAAGGCAGATTCCCGAGGAGACTGAGAGGAGAAAGTGTCTCACAGAGCTCCTCAGACCTGCCTGAGCGCCAGCAGGCCCATCTTTGAGCAACAACTTTGACAGTGCTGATTTTCCAATGCGTTCGGTGTTGATTCAAGGAGGAAAAAGATGTCTTGGGGCCCAAATGCTCACCAGTACAAGAAACCAAATATAGGTGGGTAGGAAACAGGCCTGGCCATACTTTTGCTAACCCACTTTATAAACAAAGCCCAGTGGGCGTCTCCCAGGCTCTCAGATTCAGATATGTTGGTTTGAGCTGCACGGACCATGGCAAGCAGAGCCCTCGGCCTCGTTCTGGGAATTATTAAGGGGCCACCGTGGCCATGGCTCTGGCTTCATCTTTGCTCCCCCGCTGAATTCCAGCTCTCTGCCCTGTAACTGGTGATGGTTCCTTCATTGTCAGCCTGGTGTTAGTCCAGACGTGGAAGAACTTGGCCTCCTTTCCTTGCTTTCCGCAAAATAACCATTCGCACATGGAGATGAAGGAGACTGTGCAGCACACACACCACTTAAAACTGAGCAGTAGATGTCCCCTCCTCCTCTGCAAAGCCCTTTGGCCACCAGGCCTTCCTGCTGCTCCCCCGCCCACTCAGTCTTCCGGGCAAAAGCGATGTGCTCTCACAGCCGGGAGCCGGATGGCGACTGTCCGGGCTCGCACCTTTCCAGCCCCTGCACGCAGCTCATTACCTTCCTGCGCGTGCCTCACTCTCCTCCTCTGTGGAATGGGAGAAAACCCTACCCATCGAGCGACACAGATGTGATAGTGTGCCTGATGATCCTTGGCTGCTTAGTCACCCAGGAAAACCAAATGGAACCGTGATGAGGTACAGCGGCTCTGCCGGTAGGGTGGCTGCAGTGAGCATTTCAGATGACAAGCATTGGTGAGGGTGTCAGGAAATAAAAGCCCTGAGATAGCTAGAGGTGGAAGAAGCCAGTCACGGGCGACCACCTGCCGTGTCATTCGTGCTGTTGACGTGAAGGAGACAGAGTAGGCAGTGTGCAGAAGAGTGATTAGCAAGGCGCAGAGCGAGGGTGGCGGGGGAGGAGGGAGACGGAGTCTAAACGACACAAGGCTTCTCTCTGGCAGTGAAAATATTTAACACTGACCATGGTGATGTTGGCACACATTTGCAAATATTCTAAAAATCTTTGGTTGTACACGTTAAATGGGTGAATTGGGTGGTATGTGAGTTTTATCTCAACGGAACTGTTTTTTAAAAAAAGAAAAGATGTCTAGCCGTTTATATAACAATGCCAGAAACACAGGAAAACTCCAGGTCCTTGTCAGGTGCTGAACTGAGTTCTAAGGAGAAACTGATGAGGGTCCATGCACAAAGGTGTGGACACAGTGGGGGAATCTAACAGTGCACGGCAGAGTGTCCCCTGGACAAAGAAAGGGATCTATCCTCCAGGCCCAGGCATTTCCCACTAAATGGTTTCATAAAGTTTCTTAAAGACTGTTTGCTGATGAGGGCACTTTTCTTTTTTTTTTTTTTTTTTGGTACGGGGGATCAAACTCACGACCTCGCGCTTGCCAGGCAGGCGCTTAAGCCACTGAGCTAAATCCCCGGCCCCGAGGGCACTTTTCTATAGTAGCTTTCTACAAGGATGACTCACAGATTGCTCTGTGGGGTTGCTGGAAAAAGAAGACAAAATCATCAGAATGTTTCCCCCAGCTATTCGCAGGGGAGAGAGGCCCACGGGAGGGGTGGGCTGAACCGCACGTGGCACCTTATTCTGCAGCCCAGCTGTGAGAAGCACCAAAAGCCTCTGTTGGTTGAGAGGTCGATTTTTAAACAAGTCCTGGTGGGGCAAGCCCGGAGCCCTGGACCTCTGGGCGCTGAGGAAAGAGGACTGCAGGTCTGACCTACGTCTGAGCAGTTTAGTAAGACCTCATCTTAAAATACAGCAGTAAGAAAATGGCTGGGGATGTGAAGGTCTGGGTTCAGTCCCCAGTACTGCCCCAAAAATGAAGCAGATTCCCCTTCCAGCCACATCTCCGTTGGCCTGATAACATTTTCGCCTGGAAATTTGGTCTCCTCTGTAAGTGGGTGCTATGGTTTAGGTCTAAAATGTCCCCCAAATTATATTGCATGTGTGGAAGGAGAATGGGGTTGCTGTCCATGAGTCATTACCCACTGAACCGTCCAGTAGCTGAAATCGCTGTGAGGAGGCAGGGCCTGGGTAGAGGTGGCCACTGGGTCTCTCTCTCTCTCTCTCTCTCTCTCTCTCCTCTCTCTCTGTCTCTCTTCTCTCTCTCTCTCTCCCCCCCACCTTCCTGGCTGCAATGAGTTAAACACCTTTCCCTCTGCCATGTCAGGCTGCCATTTGGTGTCTGCCTTGGAGCTAGCCGACCATGGACTGAAACGGTAGCCAAAATAAACCTCTCCTCCTCTAAGTGGTGACTGTTGGGTATTTTTTCCCAGCAATAGGACAATAATTAAGACAGTGGCCTTTTCTGATAGATTGCTGAATCTGTGTTTGGATTAAGGTCTGGGAAGAAAGAGAGCTGTTATGAGCTGAATTGTGTCCTCCACAAACTCATACATCAAAATCCTAAGCCTCAGGATAGTAGTTCACAATGAGTCCATACCAGGAGACAATCTTTTTTGAAAAAGTAATCAAGGTAAAATATGTTCATTACAGCAGACCTCAGTGCAGTAAGATTTTGCATTCATAAGACTAGGACACAGAGGCACACAGAAGGCCACATGAAGAAACAGGGAGGTGACAGCCATCTCCAAGCCAAGGAGGGAAGTCCCATCAGAAACCCAGCAGTGACATTTTAAACTTGGACTGTAAGCCTCCAGAAAGGAAAGGACTCTTGGTTATCCTTTTACGGCCTGCAGTGCTTCATCGTGACAACCCTAGCAAACCAGGCGCTGCAACTCCAGAATGTGCTTCCTGCCTCCCCACCCCCCCAGGCCTAACTTAGAAGGGTGAGAGTGAGGCCAGGGGAGTCCCACAGAGGTCCTGTTCCCACCTGTGCCTGAGTGTCTACCCTTAGGAAGGAGCGCCTGAGTGCCGTGCTAATACTTTCACTCGTGTACATTCTGCTCCATACAACTTAGTCAAAGCAAGACGACATTCTGCTTTATTCCTTTAAAACAGATTTATTCTGCTCTGAACTCCATCCCTCCTACTTGACTGAAAACAGCCTCAGCCATGGTTGGGGCTCCCCGTTCCAGATCCTCACAGAGGTCCCGAGATCTCAGCCTGGCAGAGCCTTCTCATCTGACCTCTGTTCGGTTCCTCGTCATCTAGACGTCTGAGGGCTGTCACAGAAGGGGATGTCTAGAAGTCCTCAGAACTCTTCCTGTGGCTGCTGCCATGGCTTGAATCGGGGGTATCCCCCAAAACGCTCACATGCTGAAGGCTTGGTCCCCATGGCAACTATGCTGAGGCGGCCACGGGGAAGCGAATGGCTTGAGCGCTCTGATCTCATCAGTGGAAGGACCGGAAGCTGCAGCAGTCAGGTCTACTGGAGGATGCATGTCAGTGGTAACGGTCCCTGGAAGGGTGGCTCCTGCCCCAGCCTCTTCCCTCTCTCTCTGCTCCCGCCATGAGAAGAGCAGCTCGCTCCCACCACAAGACGATGCCCCGCCAGCCAGCCACGGACTGAAACCTCCAAAGCCGTGAACGCACGTCAGTCTTTCCTCCTTTGACTTGATTTCCTCAGGCATTTTGCCACGGTCACAAAAAGCTAACTCAGCTGCTCTGTGGCTTTTCCTCCAACCCCAGCTTCTGTGTATCCTGCCTCTAGGACAAGCCAACATGCTCTCTCGGCCTTGAAAATGCTATTTTACATCTCCTGCAAAGGTCCCCAAGGCAAGGAACACAAAGAAATGGCTAACATCTGGTTAAAATTTGCAGGAACATGTACAGAAATAAAAACAGCATAAATTAGCATCTGGGTAAGTCCCCTGCTCTGTTTAGATGGAGTGCAAGGGAGCTGCCACACTCCATCAGTCACATTTCTGTATGGTGCAGCTGGAATTTGTCACTGAAGGAGCAACAACACGGCTGGCATTTCCTCTGCATTCAGGCTCCTGCAGGGCAGAAGGCGACCCTACAGATGACGACCGCTGGGCCTGTGCTCCAGAGCCTCAGACTGCTTCCCCCCGCCATAGGAGCTAAATCATACCGCCAGATTTAGCCCTCGCCTCGGGCTGCATAACAGACGGAGACAAACTTGGAACTCTCCCCACACCCCCCAGGAGCTGGGAAAAACTCGGAGACAGGTGCTGCCTAGCCACACACACATACACACACACACACCCCGCTAACACCTCCCTACCCTTCTGTGACTGGTAGTAGAACAGAAAGAAAAACGCCAGCTCCAGGGTGTGAGGGGGCCAGGTTCTGGGAAATGATTAGCACCCTGGGGAAGTTCTGTACTCAGACTCTGAGTATCTCATTAAAAAGCGTGACTGGGTGGCTGTGGTGCTGAGCTGGGGCTGCGTGGGTGGCTGAGGCCTCCCAGGGGCACCGAGAGCCAGGTGACTTCCCCTGGCCTCTGCGTGCCCTTGATGTGCACAGTACATTCACTTAAGTGGTACCCGGAATCCAGCCTCCTCTGGTAAGAAAACTCCGGGGCAGAGACCAGATTCATCCTCCTTGAAAAAATCAGCTTCCCCTTCCTCTCGGCCTTCATCTCTACCTCTAATATATGCAGAGCCCTTTCCCATCCTCATAGTGATCCAGGAAGTTCATAATTATAACCCCAAGGAGAAGTTATTGGAATTCTAGTAAGTTGATTCCAATCTACCACTTCAAGTGCAACCCATGGTAAGAATAAAGACACTAAGGCATGTGTACAGTTGTGAGGAGCCAAGGGGTCCTAAATCCAGCCAAGATGGTGGTTTACTGGAACAAAAGGCCTTGTCCAAAGCCCAACCTGGGTTTTATTAATTCTCCATGAGGGGAGTGGCTCGAGGATGAGTGACAGAGTGGTGGGACGTATGTGACTGCCATGACTATGGTGAGCTGGGCTAGGTAGGAGGTCTGAGATCACCTCTGAGATAAGCAGAGGGCAAGAAATGCAGAGAGAGAGAGAGAGAGAGAGAGAGAGAGAGAGAGAGAAATCTGCATAACACAGCTGAGTCAGTAGCTAATAATTTGGGGTCAGTGCTTCAGTTGCACAATCCTTTTTGCCCTGGGAAGTCATAGCCTCTCCCTCGAGGCTCAGTCCCAGCTGACAGCATGAAGCACGGCTCTCCATCCCACCCGGCTCAGTCACGTATTTGGGGAGTCACTGGCTGAGGTTACACTGACCTGTTGCTTTGCTTCAGAGATTACACACCAGCTCCTCACCCAGCCCAGTGTACATTCTAATAAGTTAATTCGGGAGGAGAAACAACACAACAGCAAGACCACGGTGGGTGAACACCCTCAGTCTCAGAGCAGATGCAGGTGAATGAGTAGAGCTTGGAAGGGCTGCAAGTGGTGACAAGGGACTGTGGGGAAGGAAATAGGGGGCTCAAAGAACTTTGTTCATCCTGCTTTATTGTCTTCTAGCATTTATCCCTAGCATTTATGGTTTCATAGAAATATGAAACCATATTTCTATCCAGCATTTGACGGTTTCTCTTCTGCCTCCCCCACATACTCCGACTCTGGGTGTAGGAAGCGGTCTGTCTCGTCCACTGCTGCACTGGAAGGACCTTGGATGACTCCCAGCACATGGTGGGCACTTGGCACCGCTCACAGAATGAGTGAATGAAAGGCGGCCATGGGAAGGGAGAGGAGGAAACCTCTACCACCTCTAGAAAGATGTGTGTGGCTTCATTTCATCCTCACAGTACCACCCACCTCCAAAAAAGATGCCATCTCTACCTGACAAGTGAGGAAACTGAGGTAAGACAACATAGGCAATGCTCTGAAGGCCACACACCCAGGGAAGGGTGACACTGGGATTCCAAGTCTGAGCGGCAAGGCCTGCATATGCCAGGAGTGACTCATGAAGGCTGAACTACATTCATCGGTGGGAGCTCAGGAAGAAGACTCTCACAACACACAGGCAGACACAGCCCCTGAACAGACCCTCCCTGAGCTCCCTGTCCTTGCCCCATGGTAGTCAAACACAGAAAAAAACCTGTGGCCTTGGCCACGAACTACTACCAGGGGTCTCCCTTAAGATCTCTGAGCATGATTCTCCTATGAGGGCTGCCTCTAAGGGCTATGTGCAGTGATGTAGGTACAACCCCAGGACAGTCACTGGCCCACAGCACCGAGACACATCCGTCCACTCACCCTGCCTCATGGTGTTGAATGTCTTTGTCCTGGGAAATGCGCTTCCAAAGAGGAGGACAGAGAGCTAAGTGTCGGGTGGACGTGCACCCCTCTGCAGGCAGCGAAGGGCACATCCCAAGGCCCAAGAGAAGTGGTTGGATTCAAGGATAAGAAGTACAGCAGATCCTCATTACAATCAGCCTCACATGCAGACAGCTTGAATGGCAACTGGAATTTTATTTATTATTTATTTATTTAGAGACAGGGTCTTGCCATGCAGTCCAAGAAGCTGGCCTTGAACTTGCTATGTAACCCAGGCTGGCCTCAGACTCACAGCAATCTTCCTGCCTCAAGCCTTTTGAGTGCTGGAATCATAGGCATGTGCCACCACTCCCAGCTGGAATTTTAGGTTTATGACCAAAGTCTTGAGTTACAACCTCAATCCTGGCTGCTTGTATGTTTATAAATAAAGACTCACGATGCCATCGAAGCATGTGCAAGCATCAGTCTGCGTATGCTTGTGGATGTGATTTTGATCCGTGCTTTTATATAATCACCACAGTTATTGCTATCAAAATGGCCCCAAAAAATCTAGAAAAGAAGCTAAGGAAGGAAGGGAGGTAAAGAAAGCAATCACAATAAAAAAGAATAAGAAAATTGTAAAGAAATGTGAGAGGGGTGTTTGTGTGACTGAACTTGCTAATATGTACAGCATGTGGAAATCCACCATCCCAACAACCTTACAGAGAAAAGCTTTGTAGAGGGAAGCTAGTGTTGCAAAAGGTGTTACTCAAACTAGTAACCCTTCAGTTGACCCTGTAGCTGACGACACTGTCACTGTGCCAGAGTCACAGGCTTGCAGGTAGACAGTGGTGACGTTGAGGAACTGGCGGAGGGACATGCAGAGGAACGGTCTCCAGAGGAGCTTTCTGAAGAGGGATACCAATAATCAGTGCAGCAAAGTTCTTTTTCCGAAATAAAGGAAACTGAAAAAATAAACAGAGCCACAAACATTTGTAGTTAAGACCCCAGACAGAAAAAGCCAATTGTTGTTGCATTCACTCGCTTAACGACAATGTTATGTCATATTACAGAGTTACAGAAACGACAGAAACAGACAACCTTAGACTAGTTTTTAGTTCTGAAAATGTTGAGACCTAATGAGCCAGAAGCAGGTTCTAATGGGCTACGGACTCCCCCAAGGAGATAAAGAACACCGGAGAGCCTGATTCCTGATGTTTTTATGGAAGGGGACTCTCCTTCCAAACAATAACCATCTTCCACTGCATCCTTCCTTCCTGCAAGTCAGAGATGGCCACTTGAATGGTGAGTACAGTAGGAAATCGCTGCTGGTTATCTAGGCACATTATAAGTTTTTGGTAAATACACTAGGAAAATTATTGGTATTTCTGGTAAATTATTCACATTATAAAACTTTTTTATTATGAAAAGGTTAGTTAAGGGAAAGCATTATGGGTATTTCCATTATTTCTTATGGGAAAAATAGTCTTGATTTATAACCAACTTAAGTTATAGTCAGCCCTCGGGACGATTTGAGTTCTTGAGTCAAGGGTCCACCGTGCCCAGTAGAGAGCTCCCACGCTGTGTGAGGAAAGCCCAGCCCGCCTCGGAATGAAGGGTTAGGCAAAAACAGAATTGGGAAATCTGGCACAGAAGGTGTGGGCACAGCTGGCAAGGAGAACCAGAGGGCTATTTGGGTTGGGCCTCATATGTATGAACGGGCTGCATCTTCAAGTGGGTTACTTATAAAGTTATTTACAGCTTTTGGTTAAAATTATTTGTGAATCTAAATATGCCACAGCACCTATTGGCGCGTTCCCATTAAAACCATATTCACAACTCCATAAAAATGTTTTCAGGCATGCTATCTTCTATGACAATGTGCCAGGCTCTGTGTGACACCGATAAACACACTACTTATCACCGGAATCACTCAACTAAAGGGTTAATTTATAAGGAATTGAATTATATCATCAGTTTTTGAAGCTATCTTTCCATCTCTTAAAAGAATAAGAGAACAGCGAATCTGATCTGTTCGCAGCACTATGGTGGCAAGACAGTTGCGCAAGCGCAAAGGCAGGCCGGCCGCTTTCCGCTGCGTGCAGCGCCACCTGGTGTTTACACTGCCTAACGCTCCCAGCTTCCTCTTCAGAGTTGGAATCAGTAAAATCCCTGCTGCTGTACTGTATTTTCTGAAGCATTCTCTCAAAATCTTTCACTTGAAAAGTATGAGACACATAAGGACAATGCAAAATAACAATGCATTAATATTTTAATTTTTAAATTTATAACGTGAAAGATTTGCATTACTTGCTATACTAGTTATGATTTATTGATCAACCTGGTGCCATGGTGCATGAGGGTAATCCCACTGCCTGGGAGGCTGAGGCAGGAGGATCACAAGCTCAAGGTTTATTGGGGCAACATAGCAAGATCTTATCTCAAAAAAACCCAGAAAAACATACTGAGCATTTGCTATATGCCAGATTCCGTCCTACAGGCCCTGGATGGATTAAGTAATTTAATTATAACTCGAAAGATAGACATAACTATTATCATTTCTATTTTATATAAGGCAACGGAGTCACTGAGAGTTCAACAAATTTGCCAAAAGTTGCACAGCTAGTAGAAAAGTGAGAGTTAAGCCTAGGCAGCCTAGCTTCAGTGCCATGCTGCTTTTCTGTTTCAAGAAAAGCGATCTCAAGTTTTATTCAGAATTTAATTTCCTGGATGAAGCTCCATGGGCCAAGGAGAAGCAGGGCAGCAGAGAAGTTTAAATGATAACAATTAAAAGTTTGAACTTTTCAGAAGCACAGACACCCCCCCCCCATTAGAATGTCATATGACCCATAAAGGATAGCACGGGAAATCGTTCAATTAATTCTCTTTATGACCACGCTCCCGCCTTAGTTAGTCCTTCAAACATTCCAACAGCAACTCAGGAGCTCGCTCCTTGGAAATGGGTGAGACAGTAATAAGAGCTGGTGTTTATTGGGTAATTGGGGGGATTATCCAATAAACAATGATGGTGGTTCTTGGGGTCACTGCCTGTGCTCCAACCCTGGCTGCGCTCCTGGATAAACATGGCGCCTCACCACTCCAGGGGTCAGCTCCTTGATGGGGAGCAAAGAGCAGCAATGCCCGCGTCAAAGGCTCTGAGGGCTGACTTCACCCCGGGAAAGCGCTGGGTTTCTGGCATTTCTGCAGTGCTCAACCGATGCTATCTCCTATGACAATGTGCCAGGCTCTGTGTGACACAGGTAACCAGACGAAACTGCTTTTTAATGCAAAGTGCGTGTGTGTGTATGTGCGCGCGCGCACGCATGCACGCCGTGTACACAGTTGATTATTATTCAGGCAGAAAAGAATCTGAGCGGAAACATAAGACATCAACAGTTATAAAACAGGTGTCATCTTTTGTGTACTGGGGATGAAAGCCTGGGGTGCTCTACCACGGAGCGACTGTCCCCCCATTCTTGGCAGTCGGTGTGGACTGGACATGTCAGGTGAGTGATTCCTCAAGGCCACGTTTTGTCAGGCATCGCTGCCTAGCCGTTGGTGCCTGCAAGGAAACGAGCACAGGCCCAGGAGTCCACCTGCAAAGCCTCTCTTCTGTCTCCATCAGTGCAGCCTTGGGGCTTAACTAAGTCAGAGGCTCCTAAGCCCAGCACGGTTACATGTGCCTGTAATCTTAGTACTTGCGAGGCTGAGGCAAGAGGATCCCTGTGAGTTGGAGGCCATCTGGGCTCTGTGGTAGGTTCAAGGCTGCTTGAATTGCACAGTGAGACCCTGTCTCAAAACAGAAACAAGAGGTTTTCGTGTTCACATTAGTGTGAGGAGAGACCACCCAGGCCAGCATGGCAGCTCGAGTGCCCACAGGGGACCTGGCTGGTGCCCCGGGTGCACAGCCTCTGTCCCGGGGGCTGCCGTGCTGCTGGGCAGAGCAGAGCAGCAGAGGGAAGAGAGCTGCTCCCCGGGTGCAACGAGCCTCCTGCACGTTGCTGGCGGATGGTGCTTAGTCTGTCTCGGCGCACTGGCTTTCTGCTGGGAGGAAGTGGGTGGGAAGTCAAGTGGGTTCACTCGGGAAAACCCCACTATAACCCAAGGCCCTGATCCTGGGAAAGCAGGACGCAGGACAGACTACAGCACGATCTTGCACTTCTTAAAACACCCACCCCGCTCAGTGGAGTCACCCCCTCCTTTCTGAAGATAAGACAGACAAGTGGCCAGGTGGTGGTGGGTGGTGAAGTGTGTCCCAGAGCCCAGCGAGAGCTGCTGTACTACTGGACGCAGGGACAGACACCACAAATGGCTGGGACCAATGCCCGCCGAGAGCCCTGGGCCACCTGGGGAGCCAAGTCCTGAAGCAGAGGTCAGAAGGAGCAGGCTGGGGACACCACTACCTCACTCCCTGGGATGGTGAGAGGGGAACAGCTTGGGTCTGGACTCCGACAGGAGAGCAGGGGTTCCTCAGCCATGGTGGACCGCCCTCCTCCCCTCCGTCAGCACAGCTGGTGGCCCAGAGGCTCCCAGCCCCTGCAGAGGCTCAAGGCCTGCAGCTGCTCCCCCTTGCCTGCCCCAGGATCTTCGGAAGGCTGTGTAGGAGTTCTTCCAGCCGAGGGGCAGCTGGGCTGAGCTGTCCATCAGGCGCAGGCTCGGACCTCTGGGCAGGGCCCTAACCACTGGGGTCTCTGCCACCTGCCTGAGCCTAGCCCAGTTCTACCCCACGCCCACCTCCCACGGCAATGACAGAAGGTGGCCGGGGATACAGAACCCAGGACTCACATGGAACACATTCCTGCCTGCGGGAGCTATGCCCTGAGAGTGGTCAGTCTGTGCTTCCAGAGAGGTGGATCACATGACCCCGTTCTTCGATGATCACAAAAGAACTCCCAACTCCAGCTCTCCTCCCAGCCTTCTGTCACCTGTGACCCAGACTCATCAAATCTAAGCCTTGCCAACTGAAGACCTGCTTGTGTGGCCTGGCAGCTGGGCAGGGGCAGCCAGCGGGCTCCCACGCAGCCCAGCTCCTGCCCCAGGAGGCCAGAGGTCCCCCCTGGCCCTGCGAGGTAGAGGGATGGAAACCACAGGACGTGGGCCCTTTCCTGCTGCGGCCATCTGCACTCAATTACAAGCCCTCTGGAAGCCAGCAGAGGCCGATGCCCGCTGCCTGCCGGTTCTCTATGATTAGCTGCTGCTTGTTTTTTGAATATCACACATGGAGCAGCCAGCTGTGAGATGCATTCACAAGTCAAAGCTTTTTCCTCTCAGAAAGAAAAGTGCTAAGCTAGTTGTTCCTATGCAAAAAGAAGTACATTTGAAAGTCTGACTTCCTAGCCAAGCTCCCTATCATTTCTCCAGAACGGGGACCATTCCTGTTCTCCATGGTCACTGTTCAGGGCTCCTCTGCTGCAAATAAGCCTAATACCAAGACAGTGTGATTTCATTTCCTACGGTATTACTACAGCCCCTCCCATAGGCCTGTGGGAAAGCGTGCGGTTAAAGCCTCCTCTAAAGCAAACTGCCACGGACCAGCATGCACCAGTGCAGCTCTCACAGTTCCCAGGGAGAAGAAAAAAAGGAGAGGGAAGCTGAAGTCAGGGAGAAAGGAACTGCTCAGCCACCCTAGCACATTTATTTACACTCAGGACAGTGTGGTCGGTTTCAAGCCCTCTGCCTCACAAACTGCCTGGCTGGCTGGCTGAGCCCCTCACCTTCTAGCGCCGCACCTTGCTTACGTGGTCACTTTCAGATGGCCTTGCTGTAGCCCCACTCATGCGACTGATCTCCAGCTTCAGCTGCTCCAGGAAACCACTGCACAACGCAACTGCACGCAGCACGCCAGCCCCGAGTGCACCTGAGTGCCGGGCCAGGCAGGGAGGACACTAGCTCATTCACACACGAACTCTTCAGTGCACTCTGCAGGCAGCAGGATGCGGGGTGGGTCTGGTTCCAAGCCGGTGAGAACACCATCAGGGCTGCTTAGGGATGTGTTTCTGGAGTGACACTGCAGACCTGAGATGCAGCTCCCATGTAAGCAGAGAGCAGAAGCTGCAGGCTGGAAATTCTTGCCAACAGGGGTCATGAAAGCCACAGGTGAGCTTGATTCACGAGAAAACTAATGCGTACGACACTGAAGACAGGAGCAATCACAGTCCTTTGGCCTTTACCTCTGAAGCACAATATGCTAGTAACCACAGGGCACGGTGTAAATTGTCTAGCATTGGTTTGGCCAACTGGTATCTGTCACCTAAAGTTTTTACAATTTAGGAATCTACAGATAGAATAAATGGTTTTACTTACCATGATGAGGAAAGTAGTAAAACTTCCTATGTAAAGATTTAGCAGGAAAATTAACCCCCAATATCACTTTTTTTTCGATAAGCAAGTTTAAATGTGTCTGAGAATAAGACAATCTGTGACTGTGGGTAGACTAAAGCCACTGTCCAGGGAAAGCTGTGATAGAGCAGGCAGAGCAGGAGCCTGGCACGTTCACGAGTCCCGGCGTGTGCATGCGTGAGTAGAGATGGACGTTAATGTGTGCACGTAACGTGTGTGCATACACCACACTCCCAAGGCAGCCTGGGACCAGGTGAGCACGCTGGCACAGGTGCTCAAGCCCAGCTTGCCAAACGACCTGACCGGCACAGAGTCCTGGAATCTTCTTACCAGCGATGGCAGCAGTGCCCAGGCAGGAGCAGGTGTCCCCAGGACAGAAAGCCCACTGGTTGGCAAGCTTCCTGGCCATGTTTGAGACCAGGGTAGCAGCTGAAGACACTGTGAGCAACAGACTGCAACCCGCTCGACGCAAGAAACTACAGTGCACATCAGTATCAATGAACACAGCTCCTTCACAGCAGGAAAGTGGACCAAACAGCACCTCAGACGACAGAGGATGGACAGGGAAGGGACAAATCGAACTCACACCGCCCAGTGGGATGCACCGAGAATGCAAGTGTCACCTCCATCATGTATCTGTCCCCCCAAAATACCACCCTACAAAATAACTGGCCTATAATCTCCAAAGATGTGAAGGTCAAGAGAGCCAGTGAGAAACTCCGCTGTTCTGGACCGTTCTGGTTTGTGTCCAGATGTCCCCTCAAAGCCTCGTGCTGTCACAAGCGTTTCAAGGGTGTCTGGATCTCAGTATGTGACGCTGGCATGGAGGGTGTGTGGTTACTGAATTGCCCCACTGACTGCTGTAGGTCTGGCTAACGGGAAGGCCCACCCTGGGTACGGGCGCCGCGTGCCCTAAGGGCGTGCAGCCTGGCTAGAATGGAAGAGGCAGAGGCTGGCTGCTTGCTGCCTGCCGCCCCCGACTGCTTCTCCTCTGTGATGCTTCTCTCCCAGGCCACCCAGCCTTGGAGGCAGCCGACTGCGAACTGAAGCCGGCACAAACTGAGCTGAAATAAATCTTTCCGCCTTTAACTTCGGGGGGTCGGGTATTTTGTCTCAGCGACAAGAAAAGTAACTAAGGTACAGACAAAGACACCAACCTAGATACAACAACAGAAGGCAGCAGGCGACACTGAACTGCATTCATTGGCCGCCCAGGACTTTGCTGGTACACTTGGCCAAAGCCGCATGGGGCCCAAGGAGCGGAGGGCAGACTGTTTCCTCCCACGCAGACCATGACCTGCTCACAGGGAGTGCACACTGCAGCGTTAGGGCAGACAGGTCCACGGGGCTGGCATCTTACCCTCAAATGGCTCAAGCTGTGTATTGTAATTTCATATTAGAGACTGTTACAAAACAAAAAAATTTAAAGTGCAGTTAACTTCCTCTTCATTTTTATCTGCTACATGATTCAAAAAATGACTATAGAACGATAAAAGACAATATGGTTGGAGATGGGTATTACAACACTGAATTCCACCAAATTTCTTCTTCAAATAGAATAGAAATATGTTTTTATAATTGTAAGATGTATATTTTAACTAAACTAAAATACTATATTGAGTTTGGTTTTTTTTTTGGTACTGGGGATCGAACTCAGGACTGCGTGCTTACAAGGCAGGCGCTTATGCCACTGAGCTAAATCCCCACTATATTGAGTTTTAAAAATTACTGAACGTACTTTTCTAGGTTAATATAGAGTATTTTTAAGATTGTTTTTGTTAGATCCACCTCTGCCCACTGTGTGCCACCACCACAAGGCCATGTCCTGCAGGAGGCCAGCATGGGCAGAGAGAACCAGAAAATCCACCTTTACCTTCAGGAAGCTGCCACCGGAAGGCTCCTTCCTGCAGGCAGCCAGCAGGAGCAGCCAGGTATGCCTTGTGCATCCGTAGGCCACCACCGGAGGCCCTTGGTTCCCTCAGGCAGCCATTACCCACTGGCAGAATCAGACAAACACACCCTTGCGTGTCTGCTGCCATCGTGGGAGTCCCAGTATAGACACACAGGCTGAGAGAAGCAGCCCCACCTCCACGCACCCCTGATCACCAGCAAAGCCCAGTGTAGCTGCACAGGTCTGGAGAGCCCACTCCATACCCTGCTACCTCCCTATAAATCTGGAATTAGAGAAACCCAGGTGCCTGTCATATCCCCCTACCCTGCCTAGGGGCAGCCAATGTGGAAGTCCCTGATACCCACAACCAGCTTGTGGGAGGAACCCAGGAGAATAAAAGACGAAAGAGCAAAAGGCAAACTGAGACCTCTAGCCCACACAGAACAAGCCTGGGAGATACAGTCATGGAAGTAAATGGAAGTCACACACCTGAAATCTCTGAGAGGACAGCAACTGAAATAAGGAAACAACTTCATGACATTGTAAAAGCAGTCAAATCAGAAATAGTGTCTCTTGTTCAGCAGGTCTAAAGATGACCTAGACAATAAAGAAGAGCATAGGAAAATGATGGAAACCTTGAATGAATGTAGAAAGGAATTATAATGCATGAAACAGATTCAAAGAGACATCCAGGAAGTAAAAAATTCAACCAAAAGCTGGAAAAACTGCTTGAAAGAGACTGAAGGTAGACTTTCAGAACTTGAAGATAGGACTGCAGCTAGTGATTGTGAAAGGCAAGATCTCTTAAAAATAACACGGAATCAGGAAATAACAACTCAATGGCTGCAAGATGATGCAAAGAAGCATAACTTAAAAGTGATAGGTGTAGGTGAAGAAGCAAGGGTCAACGCAAATGAAATTAAAAGGATATTCACAGAAGTAACAGAAGAAAACTTCCCAAACATGGGAAATGGATCTGGCATGCAGATAAGTGAGGCATACAGGATTCCAACTAGCCATAACCAAAGTAAATCTACACAGATAACAATTAAGATCCCAGAAGTTCAGCAAAGAACAGAATATTAAAAGCTGTTAGAGAAAAGAGACAGATCATCTATAAAGGAAAACCAATCAGAATCACAGCAGACTTATCAACACAAACCATCAAGTCAAGAAGAGTCTGGAGTGAAGTGTTTCAAACCCTGAAACAAAACAATTTCCAACCCAGATTGATATACCCAACAAAACTATCTTTCAAAACTGATGGAAAAATAAGATATTTCCATGATAAAGAACAACTGAAGGAATCTAGGACTACCAAACCAACCCCACAGACTGTGCTAAAGGACATTCAAGAGAGAGATAAAGATGACCATGGTTCCAGGAATAGCAGCAGAGGAGGATCACCAAACAAGACAGGCAACTGAATGAAGGGGAAAAGTGGAGGGCCAACAGCAGGAGGAGAGCATGGCAGAGACAAACCAACATATGCTGGTTGTAACCA
>PVJX010003703.1:57544-104734 GCA_004027295.1 Dolichotis patagonum
GAAAAAAAAAAAAAAAAAAAAAAAAAAGCAAGAGTAACTTGTCCATTAACTGCAGAATGGATAGGAAAGATACGGTATTTTCATGCAGTGGAAAGCTACCCAGCAATAAAGTAGAATAATCTAGGCTCCTGTAGGTAAATGGATGCAATTGGAGATCATGTTCATGGGTGAAACAGTTCAAACTCATACACGTGAACCCTAGCATTAGAAACAGAAGGAGTTAATGAGATCCAAAAGCAACATTTTTAATGTAAAAGCAAAGGGGAAGAAACACCTGGGAGGGAAAGGTGGAAACTACTGTCAATTTCTTATTGTCGTCTCTTGAACTCTTGCATTGTTTACAGTTTTGTTAGATTTTGTTTTGTTCTGTCTTGTTTTGTTAGATTTTATGCTTTTCAGATGGTAGGGGCAGCTATTTTGAATATAATGAGATATATTATGGGTATCATGATTTCCTACTATACTGCTTTGAAGTCTTATATTGCTTTCATTTATTTGTTTGATTGGTTTTATTCTGTTTTGTTTGATTTTATAAGTGATGGTATGAAGAGCTATTTTGAAGAAAACAAGACATGGTAGCCATTGCTCATTTACTATCATCTTGTTTTGAAGTCCTACCATGCTTTTGTTCTTCTGTTTTGATTGGTTCTATCTTGTTGTGCTTGATTTGATTTTATTATGTGTGATGTACAGACAACTTTTTTGAGGAAAATGAGATATAGTAGCCATTGTTCATTTCCTGTTATTTGGTTTTGAAGTCCTATAATACTTTCATTCTCTTGAATGGTTTTATACTATTTTGTTATGTTTGATACTATTGTGTGTGAAGGTGTGCTCAACTATTTCACAGAAAAGAAACATTATGGTAGCTATTGTTGATGCCCGGTTGTCTTGTTGTGAAGTACTGTGTTGCTTGCCTTGTTCTGTTCTGATTTGCTTTGTTCTGTTCTCTTTTGTTTTATTCTCTTTAAAATTAAAAATTAAAAAAAAAAAAAAAAGTGACACATACACCAAACAGACAAATCTGAAAAAGTGTAATAAATTAGAAGTACTAGAAGTACATTAACAGGGCTTACAAAGATTCACAAGTAGAAGTTTCAATTTATGAATTCTCAGTCCTTCTAGGCTCCCCCTGACCCGACAGTCACAACTCCACAGCGCCCAGTTTACACACAACCTCAGGCACACGAGGCCGAGGACCTGGTGCTGCCACTTCCATCAGCCGGCTCCCAGGAGGGTTGGGAACTGGTCTACCATGTGCCCAGTGGCAGCCCTGACCATGGCCTTACTGCTCTCCCGTGACGAAGAGGTGCACGTTCCTCTTGGACTGCAGCATCTGCGCGGCCCGCTCTGCGCCCACCACAGCTGCCAAGCGCTGGGCATCATACTTGGCATAGAGGACAGTGCAGGTCCACGTGGCTTCTTCTCCCCTGCTGGTGGCCCGCAGCATGTTACAGATGTCACTGTAGAAGTGAGGGTACGTGGGCAGCTCATAGAAGATCACGTTCCGGATGCCCTTGATCGTGTACCTGTCAGGACAAAGCAAAGAGCACAGTGGCTCAGGGGAGCGACCCAGGTGCCCCACCAGCAGTGTGTGCCTGCTGCCTCCGGCTGCAGGGGACAACAGTGCACCAACAACAAGGGTATTTGTGTGACCGTGTATTTAACTTCTAATGTCTGGCTTAAGCTAATAAAGTAATTTTACAGCCTTTAAGCCCACCCTGCGGAAGCCAAGGAGGACTGGGGATGGTCATAGAACAGGATTAAGAATCTTCCACAGGGGAACAGGCTTGTACGACCTCATGTCACCCTTATCCTAAACAGGGAGACTGAGTGCCCTGTAACGGAGACAAGGTCAGGCTCAGGACATAACGTGCACCAGGTGTGAACCCACTAGTCTAGTCCTCCTCACTCTGTAGACATGCGACTCCACAGCACACGTCCCAGATCGTCCGCCCCGAGCCCCCTCCTGAGAAGAAAGTAACTGGCCTCAGCAGTTCAGAAGGCCAGCTCTTGCCTGCCCTGCTGCACAGGGCTGCATGGACCCCAGAACACACCATAGGGCCCGAGGCCTGGTCAGCTCCTCCCTGTGAGCCTCTGTCAACGGAAGGCTGCACGCCACGTCAGGGCCCTGGCTTCTCCTGCTAGGCTACTCACACACGCACACACTGGTGACTTCGTGCTCTGCTGAGAACTCCACTTTACTCATGGAGGATAAGTGCCTCATGGTTTTTGCCGATCTCTTGGAAACCTCCTCTGACCTCTTAGCAGGAAAGGGGGCCCAGTGGGGAGCGTGTGCCATTCTCTGTGGTGCGCTATCTCCCTCCGTCCCCCCCAGCCTGGCCAATTTCAAGACACCGTGTGTTGCTGAGCAGAGTGGGATGATCATGACACCTGACCTCCTAAGCCACCCTAAGGCAGCTTTAGCCTGATTCTGCCCGCAACCTGAACTCCAGGACTGACAGCTCTGCTGAAGAAAAACAGGACACAGGTCACCACCCCTCTGGCAGAGTGCAGCAGAAAGAGGCAGCTCCAGCAATCTGGGCAGGAAGAAAGTAGCTACAGATTCTTAAAAAGACAAGTATGGGCCTATGACAGCTCAGCTCAGAAACCCTTGGTTGCCTGGCTGCTCTGCAGGAGTCCTTTCTAGGCCTCCACTAACAGCCCTGTAGGGAAGATTGCAGGCAGGCAGGAGACCCTGGAGAGACCTCACCCACCAGCAATGTGGGTGTCAAAGCCCAGCTACTTCTCAGACTTGTATCCTAAGACCCACGGCAAAAGGCTCAAGCAGTGGGGAGAGAGGCCAGTGCCCCTGGTCCCAGGGAGAGGTAAAATCCTGATGGGGGAAGGCAGACAGAAGCAGCGGTCTGCTATTAAGGAGGGGTAGAACCCGCAATCCATCTCTCCCTACCTCTGAGCACAAGCAGAAATCAATGGACTCTACACTCATCAAGGAAGTGACAGCAGTTGGTCTGCTCCTCAGGGCAAGAAACCTGCTCAACTCAGGTTCCCGTGCTATCCAGGCCCAGGCTTGACACCTTGGGGGAGAAGCTGGGTGCTTCTTCCCCTCAAGCCCCCCAAGGTACAGAACGGGCATCAAAGGCCTGGCTCAACCCTGGCAACAACCACCGCCCACTGCAAAGCTGGAAGGGAAGGGGCCTGCTCACGCTGAGCGGGAATGGCACCCTCATCCCAGTGACTCCTCGAGCCTCGCAGGGAGCCACAGCTCCCGGGCCTGTTCCAGGGGAGTGTGAGAGGTCAGGAAGCCAAGGACATCCCGCAAGCACCCGAAGTCCACACTGCACTCTCCTGTCTGTGAAGGTGGCAGCTCAGGTCTGTGTTGCTATGGTAACCTCCAGATCCAGAATAGAGCAGCAGCACCCACCCACGCTGACGGCCTCTGCACTTCTTTCAGCCTTTACATCCAGTGGAAAATTACAGAGAAGTTCTACGTAGACATTAAAACAACAAGGTTGGCACAGTGACTATCAAGACTGCAAGCGTGAAGAGTTTTCAGAAATATGTCAGCAGAGTATAAATTATTTTGTGTGTGAATTTTTGTGGAGGAGAGATGAAGTAAAGATAAGAAATAAGTAGTAGTTACAACAAAGTTTTAACTGGGAATAGCATTTATACTAACAAGTTTTCTTTCAAAATCTATCCTAAAGCCAGGCATGGTGGTGCACTCCTGTAATCCCAGCACTCGGGAGGCTGAGGCAGGGGATCACCAAAATATATGCACATGGGTGTTCTTGGCATTGTCACACATACAGTCAACACTTCGGACACCAAAACCTTCAGGTAAAGCAGAGTGGTGGCACACACCTGTGACCCAGCATGTGAGTGGCTGAGGTAGGCTGGCAAGTTCAAGGCCAGCCTGGGCAACATGGCCAGTGCATACCAAATCTTGTCTCAAAAAAACAAAAAACCACCCCAAGTCTACAGATGCTCCAGTCTCTTCCATGAAATGGCACAGTATTTGGGTAGAACATTTGCATTCACACTTTAAATCTCCTCTAGACCACTTATGCAGCTATTCCTCGCTTAATCACCTACCTGTTTAGGGTGCACTGTTCGGACTTCTGATGCACCCTTTGGACCTACGACCCGTCTTTTTGGGGGGTGTGGTTCTGTACGTCTTGTTTATGGAGGCTTAGTGCTGTATACCCTGTTTATATAGTACTATACTTTTTGCTGATTGTATTGTACAGTAGTACTGTAGTTTTACACATTACAGCACTGCATGTAAGAATTATGCAAACAGAACCAGTCATCAAGCTCGAGTCTCCTTTGACCACTTCTTTGTTCTGAATACTGTAATGTACATACAATATGATTCCTCAGTTAGCAACCAATTTAGTTAGTGATCCACTCACAGGACCAGAATTTGGAATCTGGTCACTAAAGAAGGGTCTAGAATCCCTAATACAATGCAAATGCCATCTAAGTAGCTGTTAAGGGATAATGGTAACAAAGTGTTTAAGTTCAGTACAGATGCATTATTCTCAGAATATTTTTTATTTTAATGTATTTATTTCTGCAATTGATTGAATCTGTGCATCCATGGACACAGAGGGCCGGTTTTAACTGCAAATGCTGAGAAAACTGTCCATTAAAAGGTAACAAGGCTGACAGCAAAAGCAAACAACGCAGTAACACCGAAAAGTCAGACAGGTGTGGAGGCGCGTGCCTGTAACCCCAGCACAGGTGAGGGAGAGCTCTGTAAATTCGAGGCCAGTCTGGGCTAACAGTGCACTCAAGGCCAGTCTGCACCCCGGACACAGTGAGACCCGCCTAAAGCAAGGAGAGAAGCAGGGCTTCTGCAGGTGAGTGGCCACGGGGGCGCTGGAATCCACAGCAGAAGGCGCTGCTGGAGGCAGGCAGGTCAGAAGGGAGGTCATGGGGCTGCACCTCTCCCCCTCCCCCTCTGCAGCCTGTTTACCAGGACGTAAAACGGAGTCCCTTGGCTAGGTCCCTGTCACACTGTTCCTGGCCCTGCAGCCGGCCAACCATCGACTGAAACTCCAACCCTATGAGCCGGAATAAACAAACACTCCCTGGGGCATCCCTCCCTGGGGTATTTTGTCCCAAATAAGACTGTGACTAAGACAGAACACAAGACACATACATCTAACACTTAAAAATATATCTACAATATGCAGGCATATATATACCAAAATATTAACATGTTTGAGCTCTTTAATAATAAGCACATTTACAATAAAGTAAAAACCATTCCAAGTATACAGCATGATAATTTTGGTATTTTTTTAAAAACACCTATAAATATGTATATATGTGTATTTTTCACATAGAAAAGAGGAAAAAAATGGGACTGGGGATTTAGCTCAGCAGCACAAGCCTCTGCCTGGTAGATGCAAGGTCATCAGTTTGATCTCCAGTACCAAAAAAAAAAAAAAAAGAGGAAAAATATACCCCCCAAAAAACATTTTTTTTTTCCGGGGCCAGTAATTTAGCTCAGTGACATAAGCACCTGCCTTGGTAGGCACAAGGTCATGAGTTTGATCCCTGATACAAAAAAAAAAAGAAAAGAAAAGAAACACATTGTTTTTCACTGTCAAAAAAGCCAGGTATGGCTGGAGATTTAGCTCAGAGGCATAAGTGGTCATGAGTTCAATCCCCGGTACAGAAAAAAAAAAAAAAAGTCAGGTATGGTGGTACACACCTGTAATTCCAGCACTCAAGAGAGTGAGGCAGGAGTACCGTGAGTTTCAATGCTGCCTGGGCTACAAATTAAGACCCTGTTCTCAAAAAATAAAAATGAAAAGGCAAGAAAAGTATTTATATAAGGTTAGGGCACGAGATTATAAGTTTTCCTTTCTGCAAATCTAGATTCTTGTAAGTTCTCTAAAGTAATTATGCAATATTCTTATAATCAGGAAAAATAAAACAAGAAAACTACTAAGGGTTACAAAGAAAGAAAAAGAAAGGAAGGACGGGTGAGGCAGGAAGGTGCCAGTGTCAGCTTCCACACAACAGAGAGAGGCACCCTGGAGAAGGAGCCTGTGACCAGGGCCTGACACAGGGCGTCAGCACTGACTCTCCATATCTGAGCATCCCTTCCCTCTTTTCTCGTGTGCCTCCCCCACCCCTTAGACATGCTATGCTTCTGAGCCCTCCCTGGTCCCTGAAAAGGAGTCTTACTCCCAAAAGGACCTAAAACTAAGGGCTGCTCCAGGTGTCTATTTTACCTGCCAACTGTTAACAGTGAAGCACCACAGCTGATGGGAAAGGCTGGCCCTCCACATGGCCTCCAGCCCGAGCTGGAGCGCTCTTCAGGGGCACAGAACACACAGAAAACCCCGCAGCCTCTCCCACTCCACACCCCCCGCTCCAGGCTCAAACCTGCCCCGCTGACAACCTTCCTGCCGCGGCCACGAAAGGGAAATAGGCGCAAGCCCCTCCTGGGAGGGCAACCAAGACCCACTCATCCAATTCCAAAATGCTGCTAGCTTCTTCCTCCCAAAGAAAATGAGTGTTCAAGCTGAAAATTTCTGCTAGCTCAAAAATAAATTCTTGCTGGGTGTGATGGTGCTTGCCTAAAATCCCAGCACTCGGGAGGCTGAGGCAGGAGGATCATTGTGAGTTTGAGGCCAGCCTGGGCTACAAAGTGAGCTCAAGGCCAGCCTGAACTGCATAGTGGACCCTGTCTCAGAAAGATAACAAATAAATAAGTTAATTAATGAATTCTCATCTAACACTATCAACTGTCACAGAGAATATAAAGACAGAACTTCAGAGCAGGTACTACTGTGAGAACACACGCAGCTAAGTGGCAGAGCGCTGAGGACCAAAACGCCCATCATCACCTTGGTGACCGCTGCAGCGAAACATTGGCCAGCTGGAAACCGGGGGCCTTTCAGCCGCACAGACCCGGGAGGTGCCTCCTGTGCTCCCACTCTCTGCAGTGGAAGAGACACCCGCTCACAGGGTCCAGGGCACAGAGCTCACGGCAAGGCTGAGATGGGCTCCACAGCCGCTTCTGGGAAAGCAGTCTGTCCACCACCAGTGTGAGGCAGGGCCCTGGCCTGTCCACCTCTGCCGCCATGCCTCTCCCTGAAAAGTTGCTGAGACGGCTGAGTCCCCGGCCCAGCTGCATTCTCACTTGCTGCAGACACGCACAATGGGAAGTTCTCCAGCCCAGCCACCTCACGTAAAGGGCTCGATTTATCTGTCGGGCTGACAGACACTAAGGGCTTTTAAGACTTAGTGAGTACAACCTCCCCCAAATACCTCCAACATGAACAGAAACAATGCACTAGAAAGAAGTAAATGATGATGCCAACAAGCAGGCACAGTAACCTCCTTGGCCAAGCAGACCTGCCTGCCAAGAATGGAACACATTTAACTAATTCTCAGCTCTCCACTCAGATGAACTAATCGGCAGAAACCTGAAGGGATCAGGGCGTGCCAGCCCTGCTGCGCCCAGGAGGCTTCTCGGAGTCTTCCCTGGCCGCCCTGGTAAAGAGAACACACCTGGAAGCACCAGCTTAACATCGGCATAAACAAAAAGGCCTGCAGTGCGACATCATCTAACGTGCCCAAGAGTAGAGGGCTTCTGGCTTTACTGCTTGGAAGTCTCAGAGCAAATGCCCCTGCAACCCCCACCATTAGGACATATGATTTCAAGTTAATGGAACAGTAAAATCAGAGCTTAAATTCTCTGGATTTTACGGTGAAACCAGGAAAAAAGTACAGTAAGTCCTGACTTACGAACATTTGAGTTGTGAACTTTCACAGATATAAAGGATTTTGTATTTGGCTTTTTTATGCTTTAATAGGTCTGACATATCTGTGTCAGACCTATTAAGACTCACCGCCAGACTTACGAACAAATGCATCTTATGAATGTTCTCCTGGAATGGAACACGTCCCAAAGTCAAGGATTTACTGTAACAGAACAGTCTCCATCTCTCTGTGTCAGGGTTAATTAGGTTTTTCTATTTGTTAGGAGAGACTTAACAAAACAGTATCTAAGGTCCAGGCACACAAACAGATGCAACCCACACCAAGTAGTGAATAAAGAAAAGCTAATTACTATCTAATTAGAACATTGAAACTAGTAACAAAAAGGCCAATCAACTTATTTTGTTGTCACCCTTCGCTTTTCGCCTCCTGCTACCATCACAGGACCCAGGGAGAAGTTAGCATGCACAGCCTTCCTCACACCGCCTCTGAGCCTGGTACTGTGCTCAGCCTCTGGCCCCCACATTCCACAGCCCGAGGCTCCTGCAGTGACAAGGCCTTGCCCTACCTGTTAAGGTAAGCTGTCCCTGTCCCGAGCTACTCCACTCTGTAACAGTTAGCTTGTGGTACACACAACCACAGCGGCACTCCAGATCTGCTCCAGATTATGCTTTTGTTATACAACCTTCCCAGCCATTCTCACTTTGAGAACAAATCGATCGATAGACCAAGAACAATCTGTCCTGCCCAAAAAACACTTAAGGCAGGGACTGACAATAAACAGGAAGTTAATAAAAGAGCAAAGACCCAGCGCATCAGAAAGGAAATGAGTCAGGAAGCGGGGTGAGAATTTCCGAAGAGCAGCTCTGTCGTGTTGGGGAAGCGGGCAGGTGAGACGCTGAAAGAACGTGTGGGCAGAGGCAGAGTCACAGAGCAGCAGGGATCACTCAGGGCTCTGCAGAGCCTGCCGGGCCCTCGGACATGGCCGAGACTCACACCGCACCCCGCTCCCAACAGCAGGCCAAAGCTGAACTACTCTACCTCTTGTAGAAGTGGAAGCGCTCTGTGAGGAGCAGGAACTGCTTCTCTCCGCGGAGGAAGAAGTGTCTGGCCCTGGAGACGGCAGACCTCTGGGTGTACTCGCAAATGTGGGTGAAGTTCAGCTCCTCCTTCTTGAAGTAATTTCGCAGACGCACGTAGTCAAAGTAGGATGGGACATAGATGAGAGTGTGGGACATGACTGCATCACGGTACTGAGGCAAAATCTTGTTTATGAAAAAGTTAAACCTGATTTGGAAAGGCAAGTGGCAGTTAATGGTCCAGAGCTGAACAAGAAAAACGGTCTGAGTTGAGTCGAGTCGTGCTGATCAACAACTATAACTCCAGGTAAGTCACAACCTCGGGTCATCAGGTCGCCTCAAGGCTAGGGACCTGCTTTCTCTCAAAAAGATTAGGTGAAGGTAAAACCTGATGGGGGCAGCCAAAAACAAGTGCTAAAGCCCAGCGTGGTGACGTAGACCTATAATCCCAGCACTGAGGAGGCTGAGGCAGGAGGACCCTTATGAGCTCAAGGCCAGCCAGGGCTACAACATGAGATCAAGGCCAGCCTAAACTGCATAGCAAGACCCTGTCTCCAAAAATAAAGAAAGAAAAGCTAACATTTACTGCAAAAAAATAAATGCACTTTTGTCCATTACTCAAAAAAATAATCACCGAGCTTCTCCTGTGGGCTAAGCGCCATCATGCTAACTAAACCCGAGGAGGAGAAAGAGGAAACACACATACCGAATTAGAAACACAGGTGCTGCCCTGCGGGCTTACCATGAAGCTGCTGACACGTGACACATGTGTACACAGCAGTGTGTCATGATGTGAAATGCCGCAGTCCAGTGGGGGAGTGCTGACTCGCACGCCCAGGAGACCTAAGCCAAGCCACCGCTCCGCCCTACCCTCAGCTTCTTCCTGTCAGACCAAGGACCTCAACTGATCTGCTAAGCCTATGCCGACTGTGGCTCTCCTGACCACCCACGGGGCCCAGCAGAAGGCTGTGCAGCTACCTGCTGTCGATCACCGTGGCCAGGCTCTCGGCGTCCATCCTCTGGAAGACGTGTGGAAGCTGCACCAGCACCTGACTGATGGAGCCTGTCCTGGGGACATTGCGCACGGCCACCTAGCAGGGATCAAGGAGAGCGGCGTCACTGTCTGTCTCGAGACTACAGCGCTCTGCTTCGTGAGAAGCCGGGACACAGCGGAACACCCACCTGGCCCTGCAGGTTGACGCAGTACTTGTTGAACACTGAGTTGATCTGGGCATCCTGCAGGGCCCCAAACAGCAGTGTCTGGCGGTAGTACTTGGTCCAATTATTGAGGCTCCACATCCGTACTCGAGAAAAATCAACTCCATGTGAGTCCAGAGGCAGCAGGTTCATGTGGTTCATCAGATGCTGTGAGCAAAGAGAAGGTCGCTCTCATGTGCACTGGGTACGTATACGCTGGGCAGTGCTGAGCACTTCACAAGCCTAGCATCTCTTCTGACCCCACAGGGAGGGCACACCCCGCCTGCAGCAAGAAACCTGAGGCTCACTGGGTAAATAAAAAAGCTGAAACCGGCCATCTCCTGGAACCCAGAAAACCACCAAAGTGGTACTTAGTGGAACAGTCCCTTCATGGTATTTCTTTAACGCCACCCTGGTCACTTTGTGGGTCTTGCAGTCCTGCACCTGGACCAAAAAGGTAGCAACATGGAAAACAGAGCTACTGTCCTTTAGTGACCTAGTGGTGATTTAAATCTACAATGCCCCCTGAAGTCTCAGGTGTGTGGCACATGGATTAGGGGGGCTTACACTAACGGTTAAGAGCTGTGTGCCTGGGGCCCGGCCTAGCCGTCTCCCTCCCAGCTCCCCCTCCGCACACTGCTTCCTGTCCACCAGCAGGCAAGCAGCTCTGCCCTCCACGGGTCCCTGCCCAGACTGGAGATGGCTGACTAGGCACTGAAACCTCTGCGAACTGTGAGCCGAAATGAACCTCTCCCCCTGGGAGCTGCGGGAGTCAGACGCTGGAGCTTCTCAGCAAGGAGAATGACCGACACCTCCTTAAAATACCAGTGGCCCACAATGGCTTTTCCTCAAATTAAAGACTATGGTAACTACTCACACACCCTTTCCCTTTAGATACAGTTTCAACTGGCATGTATCAACGACTCAGGGGCACTAAAAGTTTATTCCCTACTTTAGAAATATGTACTATCCTTCATGTGCCCCCAAATGTCTGAAGGCTGGAAGGTCTATAGTTGTACAAGTGAGTTCCCATTTGAAAAAACAGAAAAAGCAGCGCTGTCTGATAAGGACATTCTAAAGCTGTTTCAATCCTAAAACCAAAAACTGCAGAGTATGAGGAAGAAAAGGAGGAGGAGGAAAAAGATATAGTAAGAGGATAAAGCTGTCTCATAAAAAATGATGCCACATTAAAAAACCTTAGGCAATGGGCTGGGGATTTAGCTCAGTGGCTTAAGCGCCTGTCTGGCAAGCACAAGGTCATGAGTTCGATCACCGGTACCAGAAAAAAACAACAAAACAAAACAAAACAAAACAAAACAAAACCTTAGGCAATGATTCTCTATCTCCATGGAAAACAGAATGAGCATGAGTCTGTAAGGAAGCGAGGCAGAGATGTTCCCAGTGAGGATTTTCACCCATCCATCCATGCACTCGCTGAGGGGCCTTAAGGGGAAGAAGTCTATTCTGGAGATTTAAAACAACCGAAAAGAACTTTTACATCTCTAAGTAGTTTAACTACTGACTGATCTGTGGACACAGGAAAAGACAAAGAATTTTTAAATTGGAAAACGTAGACTATTTCGATTTCCAAACTGAATTCTAATTTGGACCTAGAACCTTTTCAGACCCGCCTAGGCACTTCTTGCTTCTCTGCATGTGAAGAACCAGGATTACCAGGACATGCTCCCAGTTCTGCATCAGGTAAATGTCAGCTTGATCGATGATGAGCAGCTCAATGGAAGACAGGAAGTCGAAGTCTCTCTTCTTCTCTCCTTCCCCACCGATGACGGTCCTCAAGCCCAGAGGGGAGGCGATAAGGATGTCCGAGGAGTAGAAGGGGGCGTAGAGCCGGACGCTCCTCTGCAGTATGGCCACCCCTGCACGGAGCGCACAGTGGGCACCGGCTCCTGGCTCAGCGCTCCCGCCCTCTCTAAGCAGCCCCTCCGGCCCCTTCCACATCTCCCTGCCCCTTACACTTAACTCTGCTCGAGTGCTCTAGGTATTTACAGTCACAGCCCCCTTTTCCACCTAAGTCCCTCTTGGCCCCTGCTTTCTCCTCCTTTCCTTCCTGAGTTGTCACTTTTCAGATCTCCCATTCACTTCTCTTGCTACCAGTGGACTTCACTGGCAAGAGGAATTGTAACTCTTAATTTCTATATTCCCAGTTTCTTAACACCGCTGGCATCCTGCAGATAACAAGTGTCTGTGAATAAGCACACAGGACTAATGAACTTTCAAGGGCAACTAAGTCAGCGGGAGCTGAATGAGCAACTAGCAAAAGCATGAGCCGGATGGGAGTGCCTTAGTACAGCAAGGAGCCAATCCGGGGCCGGGCCGGCTTCCAGGCAGCAGAAATCCGCCCTTCGGAATAGGGTTTCAGCCCCCTCAGGGACTGTCTCGCCTTGTCACCCCCATCTTCCCCAAGAGCTCCACACAGCACCTCCTGCAACCCGCTGGACAGTCACTTCAGGAAACGTGCAGCACATTTTCCCCTGGCCCCAAAGGCTCCCAAACCACAGCCTAAGATTCTCCCCTGGCAAAGAGGCGGCAACCTCAGCAGCCCTCTGGGAAATGCCGATTTCCAGGTTCCAGGCTCCAAACACACTGTGGGCCCCACACACCCCAATTCTGACAAGGAGAAATTACCAATCCTGAAGTGGTCATCGATGTTACCCACGAACACGGCCTCATAGTCCTCAGGCCTCTTCAGGTTGGGTGGTCTCTCCTCGGGATCTGACCCGTATTCGCTTTGAAACCTCTTTTTGTTGCTCACAATGATTTTCTTCTTGCTGTCACCTTCCAGGAGGCTGATGAAGAGCTGCACCACACGCAGAGCAGCCTCCCGGAACGGCACCACTATCAGTACCTGTGCAGGGGCAATGGCAGCCTGGGTAGGGTCAGGAGGAAATGGCAAGCCCATAGGCACTGCTGAAAAAGTGGGGCTCAGTGCCCTGTGCGAAAGGCCCTGGCAAGTACCATGCCTATGTCACCCCCTTTGCATAGGCCCCCCTGTTCAGCACAAGCAAAAGGTCCTCTGGACTCTGGGCCCATGGCTCACAGAGTATGCAGGCCAAAATTCAAAGATGAGCAATAATGTCTTTGAAGGCAAGGAGTGTTTACTCATGTGTCTCCCTCAGAGCTGAGAATCACATTTTTATCCGTAAGACCCACACAATAAATTTATGCCAATAAATGACGTAGAGAAAATCTAAAGAGGCTGTCCTCATGACTGTCTGCCCTGTGTCCTGAAGGGTGTCCATCTATTTTGCTGTTTTCCTTTTCCCTGGCCCAAGCTAGCTCTGCAGAGCCAGTTCCTCTCTCACTCTTCGCTTTTTCAAAGAAACTGTCACCATTTAAAAAAAAAAAAAAGGATTAAAACATCATTGCTTCTCTTGTACATATTCTAGAATCTAGCTAGAAATGATCATAAAGCATTACTAAAATAAGGCCAGAATTCAATGGAAAAAATAGGACTGTCTTCCAAGCTTTTTAAAAATGCTTAAAGTTATAGTTGAGCCCAGAAAGAGAAGATGCTTAACAAACAGTTCATTTCTATCACTTTGAAGCAATGGACATGACCCCAGTCAAAGCATGCAACTTAGCAAACTATAAATACACTTCACATACAATCTGTCTTAAGTCTCCTATGCAATGCTAAATGAAACAGAGAACCTTGATAATCTGATGTTCAAGGTAGCTTTCCAGAATGGAAACCAGTGTGGTCAAAGAAAAGGAGTGGTTTATCCTGGTATAGGACACAGATGCTTAAGACTGGATTACTGTCTCAGCTGTGACATCAGTGTCACAGCTTCAGTTTCCCTAGCTAGCAAACTAGGGGTCTAAGGAATTTCTACACCATGTCAACACATAAACTGTACAATCCTAAAATGATGAAGCTTCTTCAGCATGAAAACACACAACCTAAAGGGAAAAGATACAAACTAAAACTGTATATAGAATTAAAGGACATCTATTTCCTTTTCTGCTACCTCAAATCCAGTTTATATTTCTACGCACAAATAAATGGGATCCTTACTTTAAGCAGCAGTAACTTTAAGAAGACAGACAGATATGTTTCCAAAGGTTCACATATTTCACAGAACCTTTCATTCAGTGAGTTCCACCTCTGCTATTCTTTCTCTGCTTCTCTTTAGCAAGGCCTCCTGCACAGCCCTGTGGAACTGTCCACAGCTGTAGTTCCCGGGGACGAGGTAAAAAGTCTACCCATGGAGTACTACTCTGCCATAAAGAATAAACTTGAGTTATTTCTAGCTAAACAGATGCACCCTGAAACCTTACCCGTAAGTGAAATCAGATACATGCTTAAATACCACACTATTTCTGTAGTGTGAGAAACCAAATGTGTAAATAAGGACTAAACGGTGTAACAGACATTGGGAAATAGAAACAAAATATTCAAATGAGAAGGGGAACAAATGAGGGAGAGGAAATAAGGAACAAGTAAAAAGAGAAGGGAAAAATGGAAATAAAGCTTTTGTAAATAAACAAGGGAAGGGGGCGGGAGGGTAGGGCAATAGGAAAAAAAGAAGCAAGATAACGTCATACAGGCACAGATTCCTTATGATGAATGTTACTGTTTTGTATATTAAAAATGTACCAATAAAATTGAAAAAACACGTATGAGGAAGAAAGTCCACCTAGCTAAGCACTGAGGTCTGTGCAGTGTTCGTGTGGCTATGCTGTGTGTGCATCCTTAACGCGAGCACCCGCATAACCACTGTCAGAACATCCCGCGCTGCTGGCAGCACCGTCTGACTCTCCCGGGCCCCTGTAACGCGCTCGCTTTGGGTACATTCAGCGTTCTGGCCAGTTACGGACGCCAGGCACTCAAGCGGCCGCGCCCAGCGGCCTCTCCTCATGCAGCTTCCCCGTCGCTCAGCTCACCTTGGGCCTCGTCAGCCCCTGGTCCCTGAAGCCGTCGTCGTCGCACAGCGCGGGCTTCTGGCCTCGGCGCAGGCTGTTGTTGCTGAGCACCCGGGCATTGGCCTTGAGCACATGGTTGAGTGCGTGCAGGCAGTACACGCCGCGGACCTCCTCCCCGTTCCTCAGGGCGGTCCTCTCGGGGTAGAGCAGGTCCCGGTAGGAATTCATAACTAAGAAGAGCTCTTTCTGGAGTGGGGTGAAGGGGCTGTTTGATTTTGGGGGACCAGACAAGAATTGGCTGTTGGTCTTGGTCCAGGTGGAGTCCAGGGGCTTGTGAAGATGAAGCGACTTCAAGTCAGTATCTTTTGGAGGTTTAAATGTTTCCACCTCCGGAAACCTGGATGAAAAGACAAGCTGGCCCATGACGGGCCACTAGGGACAGACAGATCAAGAGCTGAGTGAGAAGCGAATCACAGCACCTGACATTCACCCAGTCATTCACACAAGCAAGTTAGCACAATCGTTCACCATTTATAGAGCCTCTCATTCAACCCTGGCCAGGAACCCTGCAAAGCAGGTGCCGGAAAGCTCCCGTTTACACAATGGAAAGGAACGCAAGGCCAGAGAGGCAGAGGGTCCCAGGACCAGTCTGCAGGCAACACAGGCTAGAGTCCAAGCCTGCCGGCTTCAACCTGAGCTCCAGCTAGGCGTGGTGTCACACACCAGTCTTCCTAGCACTAGGGAGACTGAGGCAGGAGGATCGTTGTGAGTTCGAGGCCAACCTGGGCTACATAGTAAGTTTCAGACCAGCCTGAACAGCTTAGTAAGACCCTGTCTCAAAGAAACCCCACACTGTTCTATGGAGGACACTGGCATCTACATTCAGTCTAGAAGAACAGTGCTCCTACGGTCAGGGGACCAGCGCCTCTTCTAGCCACACCTACGTTCCATCGGGTGGGTGCTTCCTTGTGAAATGTGTGCTTCCGGCCTTCCTGTGTCCCACTTTCTTAGTAAACCACCTCCTACTGGTGCACAGCACACAGTCTAAATCAAAGACCACTGTATCATTTAGACTTTTCTTAAAGCAACACTTACTTTTAGCTGATGGGTCGTTTTGGAGTTTGCTGGAAGCGCCTGAATCTCTTTTTCTTTCAGTTCTTTGTTCACATGTAGTACAAACGGATCTAATTCAGAAACAGAGATTGGCACACTTAGCACTAATGGCAGGGGTTCTCTGGTCTTCCACAGGGATGGCACACTGACCTCACAGGGTCAACTCTTGCTTTCCATCCACTTTCCCTATCCATACCTTAAAATTTCAGGCAGGATGATTGCCCCATAACAGTTCTCTAAATATTACTTCAGACCCAAAAGCCTTTGGAGAACTGTCTCAGCTGCAGGGCACTCCAGGCTGCACCTTCGACCTGCCTCTGCTGTGTAATCTCTGAACTATTAATCCTCAAACTCTCTTCCCTCTAGGCTTCCCCTGCTTTTGACCAAAACTTCCAGCCTCTTTCACCTCATTTTTGCACTTTAAGTGTTATAGTGCAATGTCAACCTGACTCACAGCAAATCCCCTTACTGGTCAGGCAGTGCTGGCCTCCTTAGGAGCCTGTGCCTCACTTACCCTCCCAACACAAATATGCACAAGTCTCATCTCTTCCAGTAGATGCAAGTTCCCCAAGGGCAGGTCCCATGTCCCACTGATCTTGCACTGAAAGATGTTATGGCTGAGACCTAAACTGTTCCCAAGCCCTCCTATGGTCTGAGGAAGGCTTCCGGAAGGTGAGTGGATCACAGGGACTTCTGAGCTCAGCAGCTGAGTGTGCTAGGAGGTGGCTCTGGTTAGAGGTGGGCCTCCGGGGGCGTGCCCTAGAAGGGCACATCTCCCTCCCTGGCTTCTCCTTTCTCTCCAGGCTTCCTCAAGCAACTTTTCTCTGCCTCGCCCTCCCACCATGCTGATTTAGCATCTGCACCAACCATGGACTACAATTCCTGAAACTGGGAGGCAAGACAAAGCTCTTCTTCATGTAACGGGTGCTAGATATTTTGCTCCAATGATAGACAAGTGACTAAGACAAAAAACACACTGGGGGCCGGGGATTTATCTCAGTGGTATAAGCGCCTGCCTGGTGAGCGCGACAGTGACATTGTGAGTTTGACCCCTGGTACCAAAAAAAAAAAGACACATTGGGACGGAAATGGTGGTGCATTCCTATAATCCCAGCACTTCGCAGGCTGAAGCAGGAGGGTCACTGTGAGCTCCAGGCCAGTCTGGGCTACATAATGAGTTTAAGACCAGCCCAAACTACATAGCAAGACCCTATCTCAAAAAAATGAAACAAAATTAAAAAAAAAAAAAAAAGGAATTCTCAATATTAGACCAGATGTGGTGGCACACACCTGTAATCCCAGCATTTGGGAGGCTGAGGCAAGAGTTTCACTGTGAGTTCCAGGCCAGCCTGGACTACAAAGTTAGATGACTCATTCAAGTACACCAAAGGCTAAACATTAAACGAAATGTACCTTGTGCTAGATACCAAAGAGCGAACAATGCAATAAAATTCTAAGGGCCTTTTTTCTATATGGGCAAAATATCCAAAGTTCTGGACACTTAGTTTCCTGATGTTGCTCCAGGGTTTCCAAACCTTGAGGACTGTGCTACATTCTACAAATCCTACCCACTCCTCCTCTTCTTGTGGGACAGCCAATGGAAGTAAATGACCCAAACGAGGCGTCACAGGAACTGAAGAGGGTACTGGAAGCAGGAAAGCCAGTCGGGACAGAGCACAAGCCTGGTCTGACTTGCTCCCCCAGGCCAAGGCTGAGAGCCACTCCACACAAGCACAGTGGCCATAGGCCTTGTGCGACTGTCAGCATTTGGCCTCTGGCACAGTGAACAGACTGCGGTGGGCAGAGGACAGGGAGGTGCTCTAGCTTCAGAAGTTGTCCCTGGAAGTGAGGGTTACTAGGCTAGCCTTTCCTGGGTCTTACAAATCTGAAGAATTAGTGCTCCACCAAGGAAGAATATGTACAGCAAAAAAAAAAAAGAAAATGCTGCTAAGTATCTTCCCCTTTCTTTGTCTGGCTTGGGGAGAAAATCTGAAGCCTTCCCAGGCCCAATCCTAGCACTGTGGGGCTTAAAGAGCTTGCTCTTCTACCCTCCTTCTACAGGCCATCCTCTCTACACCCTTACCCCAGCTCTCATGCCACTGGGGCACCAATGTCCTGAGAAGTATCTTTCCTAGCTCTGGGTCCAGGCCCTGAAAGACTTCCTACTGCTGCGTACCCAACGATAGGAAACTAAACTAAATGTGCATCAGGATGTCACCTATGAGGCACCTGGAGGACTCAAGCAGCACCTTGTGACACCTTCAGAGAGGAGCCAACTCCACCCTCCTCTTCAAGAAAATTAGACTCCAGGCTGAAGAGCGACTCATGCTTTGCATCTGTGAACTCGGCTGGGGACTTCTGTGGTGAGCCAGCTGGATGCTCTTCTCCATCATTTCCCTCAGGGTCACCAGATAAGGCCGCATCTACAGTTTGGAGAAACATCTCGTCAAATCACTCATAGATATAATTATCTTCTGCTGACAAAGTCAAATACTTTGGCTTATGCCAAAACTGATGTTTAGGGTTATCATTTACTTTTAAATAATAAACAATTCAGGGAATAGATTTCAACAGCAAGCTTGATCATTCTTATTGCTGGTCCAGTGTGAGCACTAATTTGGTCACCCTAGGTGGGCCACAGTGCCTGGACACTGATCAAATACGTGGAATGTTTCTATGTCAGTGCTTTTTTGTTTTGTTTCTGTGGTAGAAAATTAACCCAGGACCTCACACAGGCAAGCACCCTACCACTCAGCTGTGACCCACTCCTTTTTACTGTCAGACAGGGTCTTACTAAGTTGCTAAATTACCCACGCTAAGCTAGAACTTATGGTCTTCCTGCTTCAGCCTCCTGAGAAGCTGGGACTACAGGGATGTACCACAGCAGGCTTGTTGGCCTGCTTTGAAATGAGATTTACATTTAAATTGGCACTCTGCATAAAGCAGATTCTTTTCCTCAATGTGGCTGGGCCTCATCCAACCAGCTGAAGGCCTGAAGAGAACAAAGGCTGCTCCCCCTGAGCACAAGAGAGCCCTCCCAGCACGACACCGCTGAGCTCCAGCTCCAGGGCACAGCTCCCCCGGGATCTGCCTGCCTTGGGACCTCGGTCTCCAGCCTGCCTGCCTCCCCTATCGCTTGTTTTGGACTTGCCAAGTATCCATAATCACATGAGTCAACTGCTTACACATATTTCTTTTCATATATATGTATTTTGATTACTTTTGTTTCTCTAGAAAACTCTAATACACCCAGTTTCAGGTCTAGGAACTTACTCTAATATGATACAGCAAGATGTCCACGAAAGGATGTCCATAGCAGCACTAATTATAAGAAATAACTGCAGAAAAAAATGAGCCAGAGATGGTGGTGCACTCCTGAAATCCTAGCATTTGGGGACTGAGGCAGGAAGACTGTTGCAAATTCAAGGCCAACCTGAACTACTTAGCAAGTTCAAGACTAGCCTGAACTATAATTTGAGACCTTGTCTCAAAGCAAAAGAAAAAACTGAAATGCCTATCAATGGGATATTGAATAAATCGTCACAAATCACTTACAATTGAATACTACATAATTAAGAAGCTAATGTAAGGCAAGCATGCTGGCACACCCCCATAATTTGAGCACTCAGGAGGCTGAGGCAGGAGTATTGCTGCAAGTTCAAGGCCAACCTGGGCTATAAAGTTGAGTTCAAGGCCAGCCTGAACTGCAAAGTAAAACCCTGTCTCAAACAGAACCACCCCTCTAAAAAAGCTAAAGTAAGCCAGGTGTAGCGGCACATGCATATAATCCCATACTCAGGAGGCCGAGGAAGCAGGATCATCAGGAGTTTAAAGTCAGCCTGGGCAACACTGTGAGTTAGGCCAGCAAGAATTACATAGCAAGACTCTGCCTCAAAAAACAAACAACACAAACAAAACAAGACAGTTCCCTCAACAGGGATAATGTGAATACACAGCTATATTACAGACACAGAAAAAGACCCTGGCATGTACCAAAAGAAAAAAGAAGCCAGGTATGGTGGCACTGCAGCTCCAGGTCTGAGGGTTAGATAGTAGGATCACCAAGAGTTCAAGGCCAGCCTGGAGTACACAAGTGAACTCAAGGCCAGCTTGAACAGAAAAGACCCTGTCTCAAATAAATAAATAAATAAATAAATAAACAGACAGATGGTTATAGAAATGTATAACCATTATACACACATGCACAACATATACCCACGGAAACACAGGTTTGAAAAGTTTTGTATACAATGTCAAAAATGTTGATAAGTCTCTGAGTGGTGGTAATACAGGTTAATCACAATTCTCCATTTAAATTTTTGTTGTAAATATGTATTGCTTTTATAATCAAGAAACTTACCATTTTAGGGCTGGGGGTTTGGCTTAGCGACGTAAGCACCTGCCCTGGCAAGCGCAAGGTCGTGAGTTCGATCCCCAGTATAAAAAAAAAAGTTACTATTTTAAATAATACAAAAAAATCAATGAAAACCAACTGAAACCCAAACAAAAGACCCACAAACAAATCCTAAATCAGAGACAACGAAATTTTATGCCAATAAAACTGATCAATTAAAATAGTAAGGATAGCACGTGATAAAGCACAGAAAAAAAGGAGGTACAACAGGCATGTAAGGAAAACAGGCATGAAGACAGTAAAACAAAAAGCTACCCACGTATATTGAGACAGCAGACTATCACCCAACAATAAAAAGGATCAAACTACTAAGACACAGGCACAGGTGAATCGCAGTAACATGAGGAGCACAAGATGGCCCCAGGAAGGCTCATATTCTGTAACTCCATTTATAGGAATTTCTAGAACACGTAAAAATTACCCATAGTGACAGAAATCAGGTCACTAGTTGCCTGAGGTTGAGGATGGGACCCAATAGTTTCAACATCTCATCTATTCCATGCAAATGTATTTCTATGTCTATTGTCCGTCAAATATGGTCTCCCTATGGGAGGAATAGTAACCGCTTCAATACAGTGACATGTTCTTCCTGTGTCAGGGAGTCTTTCATTAGGATCAATGAAGTCCTGAAACAGTTAGCAAAAAATGGTATTTCTTCATTTTTCTGGTGAGAGGGACCTGTATTTCCCTTGAGTCTCAACATATAATCAAGTCCCATGTAAGTTAAATCCCTGCTTTGGAGCCAAGTGCTCACACTGAATTCACACAGTACAGGGCACACTGTGCAGAATGGGACGGTCTGTGTGTCTATGGCCCTGGCAAAGACAGGTGAGCCCCAAAACACTCACTCTGCTGCACCTCTGCTGACTCTGCTGCTGTCTCTTCTTCCACACTGACGTCGCTACTGACATCTTCTTCATTCACTTCTGCATCATCCACACTGTCCTCTTCCTCCTCCTCCTCTTCCTCTTCCTCCTCTTCTTCAGAAGCATTCTTTAATGTAGCAAGGAGCTTGTGGTACCCAGAAACTTGCTCTGGCTCACTCTCTGATTCGCTTTCAGAATTTGAGGTATCTGAACTTTCTGACTAAATGGAAAGTTTTAAAAACAAAAACTTATTTTTCTCATTATCACCCTAGATACCCTAAGCTAACACGTTTGACTCTTATAAATTAAAAATTAGTTTTCTGCACATATACAAGCTTATCTATTTAATCAAGTCTGGCACCAAATCTACTCCAAACAACTAATCTAGCTATGAGTGTAGAAACTCTTTAAATTCTCTAAACTGCTAATGGAAAGAAAACTTTTAGAAGATTTTTAAAACAAAACTTTAGGTTATAAGAAAATTTGTCCCAGACATCAGATTACCTGTTAAAGGAGCAATAGGAAACGCGTACTTTCTTTGGATTTGTTGTACGGTAAACAGGACCTTTGTTCATTCTGCACCCTATTTGTGATTCCTCTTATTGTAAGCAAAAAAAGACTCTTCCTTACAGTTACCTAATGGTCCTCCGGTAAGCCTTTCTAACAAGACCTAAAAGGCTAGATGCTTGGGACAGTTTCAAACTCTGGCTTCTGTATTACTTATCACAATGGCATTTTTATAGATATCTCCATTAAAAACTAAGCAACATTACTAACATAATAACTTGCATATAAAATTGTTAAGAGTAGAAATGTAGTCAACCTTTATTATACCACATATAATCTTAAAAGTAACAACCCAGACCCAACTATTACAAAGATGGTAGAAAGCATTACCAGTTGGCAAATCTGCGGTTTTGCTTCCTTTCCAGAAACCCTGAGAAGAAACAGGTAACATTAAATTCTAACTACTAATCTGTACCAATTAGAGAAAAGTCTAAGGACAACTTTAGAGGAAGAAGGCTGTATATACCATTCTAAATACACTGTAACCACAGTTATGTGAAAAATTACACATGCACTTGGAGACTGCAAAAGTATGACAAATGGACAATAGGCCAATCCAAATTTAACGATGTGGCAGGAGAAACGAGTCACCGAGTAACTGGCTTTGTGAGAAAGAACACAACACAGCAAATAAAGGGCTTTGAAGTCCTTCACCGGCTTGCTTGATTGGAATGGCTGTATGCAAACAGCCCAAAATGGTAACGGTGCATTAACTCCTAACTAAGACAGGCGTGGTGCCGCACACCCCATAATCCCAACACTTGGGGACGCTGAGGCAGAAGAGTCCCAAGTGACAGCCCAGCCCGGGCAATTTAGGACACTGAATGAGATTCTGTCCCAAAAAACAACAAAGTAAAAATAAGCTTTTAAAAAAGGGCTGCGGGAGCGGGGCAATGTGAAAGCCCCCGATTCAATCCCCAGTACCTCCTCCCTATTGTAACTGATCCCCGACATTTTCTGGGGTCTCTACAATTACCAAAACGTCTGCTTCATTACTGAAACCGGATCCAAGAGAGACGTCGAAGGTCTCAACCAATTATTTCAAAACACAAAAACCAGAAGCAACCTGAGGGGGATCCGCGATCAAAAGAAACCTTCCCCCACACCAGCGTCCAGCCCGAGGTGCAGCCCCTTTCAGGGAACGCAGCCGACTAGGAGCCGGAAGCGCGCCGAACTCCCCGCACCTGTCGTAGAAGGGGTGCTCCTCCCCGAAATCCCGGAGATGCTTCTTCTGCTTTTTCGTTAAGGTACTGAGCAGTTGGCTCCGGTTCCCGCGCTTGCCCATGGCGACAGCAGCCGAGCTCGCCCAGCAGCAACTTCCCGGAACTGCTCGCGTCAACACGCGCACATGGGCGCCACTGCGGCGCTTTACGGCGGAGCGCGGTGCCGTAAAGTACGCTCTCTGGGCCTTGCGCTCGTGCGACAGTCTTTAGTCCTCCGGTCGTCTTTCTGCTGGCTGGGGTCGCTGTTTGCTAGCTCGAACCTGCGACTTCCCATGCAGGAGCTGGGAATTTCTGATATTTCACTTTGGACGTGGCATCAGCCTGCGTAAATGTGTAGTGACCCAAATGTCTGAATGCAGTGACTTTATATTACAGTAATTTTCAGTAAGTTTTTATTCTTTTGTGTGTTGGTACTTTTTTTCTGTTTGTATTGTTTTTCCTTTTTTAATTTTATTGGTACATTTTATTTTTTTGTTTTTCACTTTATATTTTCTTAATAGGTACAGGTTAGCTATACAGAACGATAATATCCATCATAAGGAATGTGTACCTGGACATGATATATATCTTGCTTCTTTTTTCCAGTTCCCCTCCAGTCCTTTCAACTCTTTTTCTCTTATTTCCAAAAGTTTGTTTGCATATTTTTCCACCTCCCATCCTTCCTTCCCTCCTCCCCCTCCTTGTACCCCTTTCCATTTGAACGTTTTCTTCCCATTTCCCCATATCTATTATTCACTTAGGTCCTATTTACATTTTCAGTTTCTTTCACCAGAGGAATGATTTGTTATTTACACATGTGTATCCGATTTATTTCACTTACAGTGTAATATGAAATTTCATCCATTTAGCTATAAATGTCTCAAGCTTATCTTTATGGCAGAGTGGTACTGAATTGTAAAAAAAAACTTTATGTATTAATCAGTTGATGGGCATTTGGGCTGTTTCCAAGATTTAGCTATTATAAACTGCGTGGCTATAAACCTGGGTGTGCATGCATCACCACGGTATGATGCTTTTAATCCTTTTGGGAAAATACCAAACAATACAAGCACTTAGTTGCTTTATGTACCTTAGTTGCTATCAACTCAGCCCGTCCTCCAAACCTACCAGTTGCTTTGGAGGTGGGGGGGGGCACAGGGATGGTGTTTGATTTTCAGTCCACACACTGGTAGGCTCATGGGATGCACTGTCTGACTTTTCTCTCCCTGGAACCGGTGTGGCTTGTGTGGCTTACCAGAAAGGCTGGCTAGTTGATTTCTTGGTTGGTCCCCCAAGTCCCAGCATGGCCAATTCTGGTCTTCTCTAAATTTCTTGCAGAATTCAACAGTGAATCTGTCAGGGCCTGGGCTTTTGTTAGTAGGTTTTTAATTACACTTTCATTATTATTGACTGATACTGGTTTATTGCAATTTTTATATCTTCTTGACTCAGCTTTGGTAATTCATATATATCTAGGAATATGTCCTTTTTTATCTTTATGTCTTAGTAGAATATAGGTTTTCAAAGTAGGTATTAATGATCTGGATTTCTGCAGAATCTGTTGTTATTTCACCCTTTTCATTCCTAATTGCATGAATTTTAGTCTTTTATTTCCTTTTTAGATATAATTGGCTAAGGGTTTGTCAGTTTTATTTAATCTTTCAAAGAACCACTCTTACATTTCATTTGATTTGATTTTTTGTATTGTTTTCTCTTTTCTTCTGGTTATTTATTTATTTATTTATTTTTGCGGTACTGGCGATCGAACTCACGACCTTGCACTTGCCAGGCAGGCGCTTATGCCGCTGAGCTAAATCCCCAGCCCTATTTATTTATTTTTTGAGATAGGGTCTCACTTTGTAGTCCAGGCTGCACTTGAACTCACTATGTAGCCCAGGCTGGCCTCGAACTTGCAGCCAGCCTCCTACCTTACCCTCCCGAGTACTGGGACTGCAGGCATGTGTCACCATGCCCAGCTTGTATTGTTTTCTTAGTCTCCCATTGCCTTGTTTTCTGCTCTGATCTTTATAATATCCTCTGTCGTATCAGCATTGGGCTTTGTAATATCTGTTGTATCAGCATTGGGCCTGGCTTGCTTTTCTAGAAGCTTTAGGGTCAGCATTAGGTTGTTTATTTGAGCTCACTCTTTTTCTGATATGGGACTTTACTGCTATAAATATGCCTTGTAGACTGCTTTACTTTTGTCCCATAAGATCCAGTGTGTTGTACTGGCATTATCATTTAATTGTAGAAACTGTCTTAATTTCTTTTTTAATTTCATCTTGACCCATTGGTTATTCAGGAGGGTGTTATTTAATTTCCATGTGTATATGAAGTTTTGGTGGTCTCTCTTGACACTGATTTTTAGTTTCATTGCACTATGATCTGATAATATGTATAAGATAGTTTCAATTCTTTTGTATTTGCTCAAGTATGGTTTATGAGGTAGTATGTTTTAAGAGCTATTTTGGAGAACATCCTGTGTGCAACTGAGAAGAATGTGTACTTTGATGCTGTGGGCCAGAACACTCTGTAGACATCTATTAAATCCATTTGTTCAAAATCTGATATTTCTTTGATTTTTTTTCTTGTTGAGCTATCTAATTGTGACAGTGGGGTTACTTAAGTCCTCTGTTAAAATTGTAGTAGTGCTTATCTGATTTTTCATGTCTGTTATTTATTTTACATAGATGGGTGTGCTGCAATTGGTGCATATATATTTATGATTGTTATCTTTTCCTCTTGTATTGTTCCCATTACAAAGATGTAGTGACCTTCCATGTGTCTCTTAATGAGTGTTGGCTTGAAATCTACTTTGCCTTCAGATAGAATAGCTACTCCTCTTTTTTCTGGGTTGGTGTCACATGGAATATTGCTCTCCATCCTTTGACTTTCTGTAAACTCATTTGTGAATTAAATGTGTTTCTTGTATGCAACACATCATTGAGTCATACTTTTTGATCCACTCTGCCATTCTATTTCTTTGCCTCTTTTTTTTGCACTTTTAAAAAAATTTTATCAGTACAGTTTAGATATATGCAATGATACTATTCATCATAGGAAATTTGTACCAGTCTGTTTCTTTTGACTGGTGAACTGATACCATTTACATTGATGGTTATAACTGATATGTATTGACTTATCCTTGTCATGTTATTTTCCTATCATTGATTCCCTTCTTTTCTCTCTCTCTTTTATTTTTTATTTTGAAGAAAATAAAACTGAATGAGACAAAACAAAGTGGAATCAGTCAAAACAAAAGGATGGACATCGTACATGACTTAAAACCAAAATACACAGTGATCAACAATGGTACCATAATGCCTCTTGTTATCTTCAAGAGAATTGCCCATATCATCATGCATAATAAAACTGAACAAAACAGTACAGACCAAAATCAATAAAAACAAAACATCGGAGACATTATAGGACTTCAAAAGAAGATAATAGTCAAACCAGGATGGATATTGTAGTGACTCTTATTGTCTTCAAAGTAGTTGCCTATATCCTCAGACTTGATACTATCAAACAAAACAGATTCGAATAAAATCAGTCAAAACAAGACAGTGATCAAACAAAACAGATTCAAATAAAATCAGTCAAAATAAGACAGTGAAAGCAGTACAGGGCTTCAAATTAAGTTAATAGGAAATCAAAAATGGTTACCATAGTATATCCTGCTATCTTTGGAATAACTGTCCATGCTATCAAATCTGGTGCAAGTAGACAAACTGGAACAGAATATAACCAAACTAAACAGAGTGATGAAAACAATATGGGTTTCAAATCATGATACAAGATTAACAATGGCCATTACCTCCCCTTTTTAGACAATTCCTCCCCTTTTACTTTCACAAGGTACACTGTACATTTTGTATCCCACTAACTCCTTTAGTTTTTAGATTAGGGAGGCAGCCCACTATTCACCTAAGTGATTCTGAACCTTTTTAACCCCTGAGCATGGTCTCAATTTGTATCCATTTACCTACAAGAGCCTCAAAGTTTTCCTTCCTTATAGCTGAGTAGTTCTTCATTATATAAAAGTGTCATGTCTTTCCAACCAATCTGTAGCTGATGGGTGAGCTACCCCCACTTTTTTCTGTTTCCCTGTCACATAGAGCATAATTTTCTCATCTTTGACTTTCAGTCTATAAACCCTCTTTCAGGTTAGTTATATTCTTATATAGAGCATATTGATGGACCCTATCTCCTGATCTATGCTGCCTGTGTTTCTTTTTATTAGTGTATTGAGACCATCTATATTAGTGATTATGGCAAATCTCTGCCTCATCTCTGCCATACTATTTTTCTGCCGTTGGTTGTCTACTTTTCCCCTTCATTGCATGTCTGCCCCATTCAGGGAGCCCCCCTGTTTGCCCTGTTCAGTGAGCCCCGTTGCACTGTTCCTGAAACCATGGTCTTTTTTTCTCTCTCTCTAGAATGTCCTTCAGTATTTTTTGTAGGGTTGGTTTGGTGGTCATGAACTCCCCCAGTTCCTCTTTGTCATGGAAGCATCTTGTTTCTCTATTAATTTTGAGAGATAGTTTTGCAGGGTACATCAATCTGGGTTGGAAGTTATTTTCTTTCAGGGCTTGGAATACTTCACTCCAAGCTCTTCTTGATTTGATGGTTTGTGTCAAGAAGTCTGTCATGATTCTGATGGGTTTTCCTTTATAGATGATCTGTTTCTTTTTTCTGACAGCTTTTAATATTCTGTTCTTGTGTTGAATTTCTGGGATCTTGATTATTGTATGTCTTGATTATTATATGGGGCATAGATCTATTTTGGTTATAGCTGGCTGGAGTTCTGTGTGCCTCATTTATCTGAATATCATTTTGTTTTCTTATGCTTGGGAAGTTTTCTTTAATTATTTCTGTAAATAGCCTTTGCATTTCACTTGTGTTTACCCCTGCTTCTTCACTCACATTTTTTAATTCTTAAGTTATAGATCCTCTTGTCATCTTCTAGCCTTTGTATTGTTACTTCCTGGTTCCTTGTTATTTTTTTTCCTTGTTATTTTTAAGAGATCTTTCCTTTTGTGATTGCAGATTGCAAACCTGTCTTCAAGGTTTGATCATCTATCTTTAGTTTCTTTCAAGCAGTTTTGCCAGGTTTCAGTGGAGTCTTTAATTTCCTGGTAATCTCTTTGAATCTGTTTCATGTATTCTAAATTTTTTTTATATTCTTCATTGAAGGTTTCCCTCCTTTTTCTATGTTCCTCTATTCTTCCATCTTGTGTCTTCTTTAGAGGTGCTTGGCATTTCTTTTATTATTTTTCTAATATCTTCCTTTACTTATATTAGTATTTCTGTTTTAAGTTCTTTTATAGTTTCACGAAGTTGTTTCTTTATGTCAGATGCTATTGCTTCAGAAACTGCAGGTGTGTAACTCCCAATCTCTTCTGTGTTTATATCTCCTGGGCCAGTACTGTTTGGGTTGGAGGCTGGAGACTTCCTTTTGTTTCTTCCTCTTGTCATGTTTCTGGTTTCTTCCAGACAAGTGGGTATTGGGTTCCCCAGCGCTTCCTGTATTGGTTATAATTACTCTGAAGCTTGCTGGCTAGGGATTTCTGCTGTTTGCTGCTTTTCCGAATCTGCTGGTGGCTACTGGAGTATAAGCTGGAGCGGGGCAGGCTGGTCCCTCCCTTCTGAGCTAGTTAATCACGGGAAGTCTTCACCATTTAGTGTGTGCTGTGCAGGCTGGGTTGGTTCAGGATAGCTTTAGGGAAACCTCAGTCTTGGCTATTGGACTGCACACAGGGGCAGAACTCAGTCCAAGCAGTTTTCACCAATCTGCTCTGTGCTAGGAGTGGCTGAAAGAAGCCAGCTGCAGTTCTGGTTCTGGGCTTATCCTGTCTGACTCCAAAATGGTGCCCGGCCAATCGCCCACTACCACGGGAGGACTGAATTCCCCACACTCACCACTGGCCAGTGCAATTCTTCAGTCCACTGCTCTAGTGTCACTAAGCATGCCTTTCATTAGTATCACCACCTGTATCAGTGTTTTACTGGAGAAACAGATGTAACACAAGATATAGAAAGTATAAGAATTTAAAACATTGTCTTATAATAGCTACTCACAGACTCAGATGAGGAAGAGTGGGGTTGTCTGCACAGTGGAGAAGGATTCAGTCCAAGGTATGGAGCTCACTGCAGTGTCCCATGCAAATCCATGTCAGGAAGCCGATGGGTCTGCAATGGAAGACTGAAAAGTTTACACCAGAAAACTGAAGGATCTGTGCCAGAAGCTGAAAAGTCTGCCCTGGAAGCCAGGAAATGGTGTTCAAGGTGAAGGTGATAACTGGAGCTCCTGTGAAGAAACAGAAGCAGATCTGTCCTTCTCATTTTCCCTCTATACCATCCAAGCAAGAAGCCATACTAGGGTGGAATTGCTGAATTGATTCAGTTAAGCTTCTCTAAACTCCTCAAATTGACATAATCACTCACCTCTGTAGTTATCTGAGAAATTATTTCTGATTTGTCTTTTCCTAGAGTCTCATTCATCTGCTGTGTTACTTCCACTGTTACCACTTCAGAGAGTTCAGGTGGGTGGGTTTCAAATTGTTCCATCTCATTGTCTCCTGAGTTTGCCTTTGGTAAGTTGGAAGTTTAGAGTTGCATCTTTCTTAAGCAACTTCTCATTTTCTGTGTTTTTTTTTTTTCAGTTTGATTCCTGGGTTAATGCTTGTAAGTTGCTTATGGCAGGTAACTTTATTACTAGTATTTAGAACCCTTAGGTAATGACTACTTTTAGAGATGTCTTCCAGATATACTTGGCTCTTGAATTTTGAATCTGTTGGAAGATTCTACCTTTTTAATTAATTGGGGATAAGAAGTTGCTGCCAGGCTGCCAGCGCTTGCCTGGCAAGTGCAAAGCTCTGAATTCAAGTCCTAGTACCAAAAGAAAAGAAAAAAGAGAGAGAAAAAGAAGTTTCTGCCTATTTGGCCTGCCCCTGTTTCTTTGGCACTGGCCTATAGTGTTATTTATGACCTTTAGGCAATTTCAGTCTTGGCATATCAGGAAGAACAACTGATTAGAACAACTGTGTCTACAATTACTAAAACAGCAGCATGCCACAAGCCCCCCCCCAAAAAAAACAATTATTAGAACAATTATGTAGTATAATCAGCAATAATAATAGCATCAAATACAGACTAAAAAGATGACAAACTGGTATTAATTTGACACCATTAACCATATAAACTAGATTATGTGATTTCATGACAAATCTAAAAGCCGAAAATTGCATATAGTGAATATCCCCTCAATATGGTGGCTTTACCCTCAGTGGAAAAAATTTAAAAGTGCTTAACTGGAAAAAATAGAGAAATGTCTGCAAGAGATCAGGAGCACAGGTGGAGGACAAAGGGAAATTATGTGAACTCTGGGAAACTGGTGAAGAGACAGGAAAGAAAAAGAGAAGGAAGAAATTAAAGCAAAAAAAGAACAACAACAACAAACCCTAGAAATAAGCCAGGGGTGGTTGTGTACACCTGTAAGGCAGGGGGATCATTGGGAGTTTGAGACTAGCCTGGGTTACATAGTGAGCTCAAGGCTAGCCTGAATTGCATAGCAAGACCCTATCTCAAATAGACAAAAAACCTCCAAAACACCCTCAAAATAATATAGTCATATAAAAACAAGATCAAACTATCAGAAAAAAGAAAAAAAAAAACAAGAAGAAAAAGCAAAAAGTCCACTTCAGAGTGTGTGTCTGCTGTCATTGGTAGAAAGGGTGGGTGGATAGAGCCCAGATCCATGTTGATCTATCCCAGCAAGCCATCTGTAGATTTACAACGCGGTGCTGAATGGAACCAGATCTCTTCAGCCTGAAATACTCCATGTGCACATACCAGCTTCCGGTTGGTTCCCTGACCTGCGATCCTGAACTTGGTTCCACTTCACCCTGACACTGGGAGCTGCTAAATGGAGCCACCCAGAAGCCGCTCTGAATTCTGAGCTCAGGATCTCTGCAAGATGACTACTAGCCCATCACCTTCTTCAGGGCCACATCTGGACCAGAATAACTCACCAGCCACTGCAGTCCACTGTGTCCACTGCTCTGTTCCACTGGTGTGATTCTCCATGGAGACCTGCAGGGTCACCGGTAGTCACTGTGGTCTGGAGATTTGGCTGCCCCTCCCACACGGTGGTGAGTCAGGGTTCATGGAGAAGGCGCTGCCTGCCTCCTTCTGCTTTATTGAAATCCCTCTCTTTGCTCTCCCTGTGAGCTTTGATTCTTGCTTCAGATCCTTGCTAGGTCCCAGGGACCCACTTCCCTCCTTCCCTTCTTCATATTGCTCTTTTTCAGCCTCTGGACAGCAAATCTCTGAGAGGCTGTTTCTCTGCTGTTCACCAGTCTACTATCTTCATATTATACTATTTTAAAAATGTTTACCAGGGCTGGGGATTTAGCTCAGTGGCATAAGCACCTGCCTGGCAAGCGCAAGGTTGTGAGTTCGATCCCTGGTACAAAAACAAACAAACAAAAAATGTTTACCAAACTGAATGCAATACAGAACACCTGTAATTCCTGCACTTTAAGAGGCTGAGGCAGGAGGATCCCAAATTCTAGCCCAGCCTGTGCAATTTAACGATTTAGCAAAACCCTGACTCAAAGTTTAAACAATAAAATTTTAAAAGGCAAGAGGGGCTGGAGCTACAGCTCAGTGTGAAATCCCAGGTTCCCCTCCCCAGTAACACACCAAAAAGTAGTATCTACCAATATTTAAGGGAATCAGTCTATCTCATTTCATCACAGCTGTATATGAATAGGTTTTGTTAATAAGCCCCTATGGTAGGTGTGGAAAGAGAGAAGTTACACTCTAGCAAGAGAGGAGTGAAGCTGGGTGTGGTGGCTCACACCTGTAATCCGGGCATTGCTACAAGAGTTCAAGGCTATACCTGGCTATATAGCGAGACTTCATCTCAAACAAACAGGAAAGAAGTGAGAGCCCACCTTTAATACGAGTTCTTACCACAAGGGCCTGCACCTGTGTGTTCTGTCAAGACCTGGGCCTGAAGCCAAGAGTGCGGCCCTCACCCCACCTCTGCATTTTCTGTGCATATTGGTAGAGCCCCTGGAAACGCATCTCTCCTGATGATCCCCATCTGTCACAAACATACAGCATTATTAGAGAACACAGTAGGACTAGACCCCTGTGTCAAAACTGAGCTCGGAGAGGGGAAGAGCAAATTAAATCAGGTGGTAACTTTTAAGTGGGTGGATCTTAGTGTGTGCGAATAATAACCGAAATAGCAGTGAGGGTCCTGGCTCGGGCAGAACTCCTGCCTAGTGTGTGCAAGGCCCTCGGTTTACCCCACCACCACAAAAACTAAATAGCAAAAAGCAAACAGAATAGAACTCAGTACTTCAGGCATAGTCAGCAGTGTGCAGGATCACAGGAAAAATGGAAAAATCTTCCCCTAAAATATTATACAATTTTTATAATGTCTTGGCCTATAAAAATAGTATTAGCCGGGTGTGGTGGTGCACGCCTGTAATCCCAACAGTTGGGAGGCTGAGGCGGGAGGATCATTGCAAGTTTGAGACTGGCCTGGGCTACAAAGTGAGCTCAAGACCAACCTGAACTGCATAGTGAGATCCTGCCCTCCACCCCCCCAAAAAAGACCAAACAAAAACAAAGTACTAAACTTTGACCCTGTGTCAAACTTTGACGCAGTGGTGCTATATGCCTATAATCCCATCTACTTGGGAGTGTGAGGCTGGAGGATTGCAAAGTGAAACTCTATCTGGAAAATAAATAAAATTTGTGAATCACCAACTGCAGATTTCACCCAAGCATTGGAGATAAATAGCCGCCAAGGACACTGCTTCTGTGCAAACTGACTTTGGCTCAACACTGCGCCCTATGGTCAGTGTTCTGATAAAACAGCTAGAATGCTGTGCTTGCTGTGGCCAGCAACTGTCTGCTACTATCTGGACAGGAGGAGGCTGGGGTGGGGAAGGCAGACCGCAGGAGAGTGTCACAGGAGCACTCAAGCAGCTGGCCAGCCCAGGGATCCGTACATGGACATCTGGCTTCTCTCTCTTCCAAGATAGAAGGTGCAGTCACCTAGGTCAACAAAAGGCTGTTTGCAAAATGTCACTGTGTACTTTAAGGCACAGTATAATGTGGTTGTTATGTTTTTTTTTTAAACCACACCTTTTTTACATTTTACTTTTTTTTAAAAAACCACACCTTTTTCTTTTGCCATTTTCCAAGTGCCCCAGCTTCTCTCCCCAGAGGCAACCAATTTCTTGGAGTTCTTCCAGAGATTTACATGAAAACCTATACTCTGGAGCCCTTAGGGTGACTCACAGTCTTCTGGTTTCCACATCTTTTTGGTCCGCTGTACAAGGCTGGACTGTTCGGTTCAGGAAAAAATGTGCCCTGGCCCTACCCAAGTCTCCGCCTTGGTTCCCTGACTAAAGGAAACAAGCCCCTTTTCACTCAAAAATATTTAGAGTGGCCTTGGACAACATACAGGGGATCTTTTGTGAAGATTTAACTTGATAACTAAGAATTGAACCATTTTTCATGCCTCTAATAGAAGTCTCCGTACAAGTCACACCAAGTAGATGCATATGCCAGCAAAGGAAAGGCCCGGACAACGGAATGGAGCCACAATTGGTTCTCCCCTTTCCTCTTCCCTTCCTCAGGCCTCCCTTTGTTCTCTCCCCTGGTTTTCCTTTTGCCTCTATACTCACAGCCACTCAGTATTTTCAGGGTTAAAAGTTGTCCAGGAAATACGCCTCTGTATTAATTTACAAAGACATGTTAATAGATTAATAAATTACTTTTCCTTGTGTACTTACAAATTCTCGAAGACTTCCTAGGATAATGATCACAAGGCCTAGGAAAAAGATGGCAGTCTTTTAGGACAAAAATACCCAACCAGGAATGGCGGTGTACACCCATGATGCCCGCACTCTGGGCGGCTGCTGGAGGAGGCTGGAAAGCTTGAGCCCAGCCTGGGCAACTCGGAGATTTAGCAAGACCCCACGTCAAAATTAAAAAGCTAAGAAGGGCTGGAGGATATAGCTCAGGGCAAAGACCCGGGATCAATCCCCAGTGTAGAGAAAAAAATCCAGAATATTTGAAATGCAATTAATAATTTAAAACAAAAACATTCTATGGAAAATTTCAAGTACAGTATATACAGTCAGACAAAACAGAGTAATGAACTCCCACACCTGTTACTCAGCTGCAACAATTATTAACTGAAGCTTGTCTCGATCCATAAATATTTCCATCCATGTCCCCACTCTGCATTGTTTTTTAAGCAAATCTCAGAAATTATATTCATCTGTGAATATTTTAGTGTGCGTTTCTAAAAAATAAGGGCTCTTTTTAAAAAGCATGGCCATAATGGCATCATTTCACCTAAAAAGTAATAACAATTATTTAATACATCATAAATTTGTGTTTGAATTTCTTTTCTTGTTTTGTTTTGTTTTTGAGGCAGGGTTTCACTGTGCAGTTCAGGCTGGCCTTGAACTCACTTCTGTAGCCAAAGTGGCCTTGAACATGCAGCACTCCTCCTGCCTCAGCCTCCCAAGTGCTGGACTATAGGCATTTGCCACCATGCCCAGCCAGGGTTCAAATTTCTGACTGTTTCATGGGTGTCTTTTTTTTTTTTTTTTTTTTTGGTACCTGGGATCGAACTCAGGACTGCACACTTGCAAGGCAGGCACTTAAGATTCTGAGCTAAATCCCCAGACCCTTGTGGGTGTCTTTTTATTTTACACTTCGTTGGTTTAAAATGTTCTGTTGTATCTATATTTCTCATGAATTGGCTACTGAATCTAGAATTTTGTTAAGACTTTGCTTTAGTTGTTATATTATTTATTTCCACCTTATTTCCACGTCCTTTTTTTGTGGGTTGACCCAACACTGATGCAATGCTTAAACTCAGCACATTCTTACTGCATTTTAGAGGACAGTGTTCTATTCTAGCAGTTCTTTATTTACTGACAAATACCTCTCTTCCATTTTGTTGCTCCAGTACAGTTTATAGAAAATAATAAATACTTATTTTTTTCCTTTCATTTAATTTTGAACATTAGGAGTTAGTTGAGATGTAAAAAGAATTAGGATGTGTTATGTACATGCACCAATGCCCCACAATAAATGTAATCATTACGTACTAAAAATCTGTACTAATAAAAATAAACATTTTAAAGAATAAATTGTTCAGTAAATCTCTTAATATGTCCAGTCAAGTTTTTTGTTTTGCTTTTTGTTTTTGTCTTTTTGAGGCAGGGTTTTACTATGCAGTCAGGCTGGCCTTGGACTCAAAGCCAGCCTCCTGCCTCAGCCTCCCAAGTGCTGGGATTTCAGATGAGAGCTACCACTCCTGGCTGTCTGATCAAGTGTGTGCTTTTGTTTTTAATATCATTCTAACCTTACAGAGTTATGCAAATGGGAATGTTTTACTCCTTTAAAATGGATAGTATATACAGTTCCAATGAGCTTATTTGAAATGCAACTATATTTAAAAGAAGACAAACTTTTCCGATGCAAACTACAGAGGGTAAGCAGGGGTCTGTCTGAGACTCAGTGGAGCCAGGGGCGCGGGGTTTGAGGGTATGACTCAGAAGCTGAGGGCGCTCAAGGTTTGAGAGGTGTGCTAGTTCGTGCCCAAGGGCACATCTGAGGGGGAGCCATCGTAACCTGAAGGTAAGGCTTTAATGGTGAAAATTCAGACCTCTGAGTTCAGCTCTGGGGAAGAGGTGTGTGTTCTCCTAATGGTCTTAAATCAGTTTCCTACCAGTAAGACCAGCTCTTTCACCACAGGTACACACACGTGTCTCTCCATATCCAAACCAACAGAACCTTCCCCTGAGGCTGCTGGCAGAAATTAGTCTGAATTGACTAATTGAATTGATAAAACTAGCTTAGCTATTCTCTCAAAAAAATTTCCTGAACTTCTAGCCTACTTCTGGAAGTAGTTTAATCTGATTGAGACTAAACCTTACATGCTGCATCAGAGTGAGTAGGGCTTTATGTTGCTCCGGTGGCTGGAGCACAGGTAGGTCTACACTCTGATTTTTATACTTCCCAGCAAGGTCTCAGCATGTCCGCATTCATCCCCCTTTCGAACACTAAGCAGTCACTGTGTCCCAGGCATGACAAAAGGCATCAAGGACAAAAAAGCTCAAATCTGAGACTTTCCTTGAAAATGTTGTGGTCCAGTTGAGAGTCAGCTCAACTAGCAAGCATTACATTGTTGTGAGCTAAAAGATACATAAAGAGTTATGAGAACGCTGGGGACCAGGGATTTCACTCACTCTGCTCTGGGAGGGATTGCACTCATCTTGGGGGGCTGCAGAGAGGAGGGGTGGACTCAGGGTCTCCTGGGTGAGCGGGCAGGGAAGGAGCATTCCTGGCAGGAGGGTCAGGATGGGCACAGGTGTCCACGATGATCAGGTGGGCCCACAGTTGAGGAGGCATTGAAGAAGCAGATGGGTGAAGTGTCAGTCTATGAAAGGCCTCATGGGCCTTGCTGAGGTGTTAGGTCCAGTCCCATAAAAGGTGAGGAGCTGCTGAAGGATTTCAAACAGGTTGTGTGCTAAGATGTGGGCTTTAAAAAAAAAAGATGTGGGCTTTAGATAAAGCACAATAATGTCAGGTGTGGGTGACAAGGCTGTTAAATCTGCCTTCCCAGCGCCTTCCCTGAGCAATTAGTTTGTATTACCCTGCCCATCAAGACTGCAGTGGCTCACAGAGGTGAAATGCACACACCTGTAATCCCAGCTACTGGGGCCCGGGGCAGGAGGACAGCAAGTTCAAAGCCAGCCTGACATCCATGGTCTGGTCAAAAAACGTTCTTCTTAACCATCTCTTTCTTCCTACTTCTCAACAGTTCATGAAACCGGGGTCTCAAGTGTTCCCTGATATAAGTGTGCCCTAGTGTCATTTCACACTGTGATGAATTCCACGTTCCAGGAAACAGTGAATAATGCACATGCCATTCATGCTGGCCTCCCAGTGGATACGGACAGCTTCCCATGGTGGGAGCACAGGGTAACCAAGGCTCTTACTCCTCACAGCTCCTGGAATCGTACGCATCCCCTTCATTCCTGTGGGCTAGAAGACTGCTTCCATCTGCCAGCTCGAGTCCTGACAATTCAACCCACAGGTGAAGCCTAGATTCCTATCAAACACTGAAAACTCAAACTGGGAAGAACCTGATGGTTCTTCACAGTATCATTACATGAAAATTCTGTAATAAATTTGAGCTGTACACTGAGACAGCAGAGGAGGGAATCACTAATTTAATCAGGGAAGCTCTGATTTGAATTTACATGCCCCCCTTTTTGAGACATGATCTTGCTATGGGGTTCAGGCTGGCCTTGGGCTTACTATGTAGGCTGGCCTCAAATTCCCAGGGATCCTCTTGCCTCAGCCTTCTGAGTGCTGGGATTATAGGCATGCATGCCCAGTGGCGTTTACATGGCATCTTGCCTAAGAAAATTGTAACTCTTCTGTGCACTACCCATCATTCTATGTGATGACTTATGAAAACATTTTGTCTTTTAGAAAAAGGAAGAACAAAAACTTCTCAGGACATACATTCTGGTCCAACTGTATTTTTTTTGCAGTGCAAGGCCTTGTGCATACTAGGCAACGACTCTACTACTAAGCTACATTCCTATGGCCCTACTTTGAAAAAAATTAAGAATTATAGCTAGGCACAGTTGTGGATTCCTGTAATCCCAGCACTCAGGAGGCTGAGGCAGGAGGATTGCCACGAGTTTGAGGCCGGCCTGGGCTACATAATGAGACCCTGTTTCCCAAACAATGAAGAGAAAAAGAAAAATTAAGAATTAGAGTATTAGCTGGGCATAGTGGCACACACCTATAATCCCAGCATCTGGGAGGCTGAGGCAGGAGGTTCATTGCAAATTTGAGATCAGCCCAGGCTATGAAGTGAACTCAAGGCCAGCCTGAATTGCATAGTAAGACCCTGCTTCAAAAAGCCAGAAAAAAATAGAAAAAAAAAATTACGGTATTGATTGAAAATGGGTCTATGTTTGATTTTTGGCAAATCTCTCCCCACTGTAACCCTACCATCCCAGCCCTACCTCTGGTGTGGTAGACTTTGGCAATCTTAATCTTTTTCTTTGGGCAATGATTTACCTTGAAGTTAGGGACAGCTTTTGTTTTTCAGAGAGTGAAGACCCCAAAACATTATATTTTCTCAAACTTTCTTTAACAATCATACATTTCATATGAATAGGATTTTCTGTTACCTTCCTGTGCATTTTCTTTTCTTTTCTTTTCTTTTTTTTTTTTTTTTTTTTTTTTTTGTCTTTTTGAGACAAGATGTCACCGTGTAGTTCAGGCTGGCCTTGGGTTCACTTCGTAGCTCAGGCTGGTCTCGAACTTGCTGAGATTACAGGAGTGTGCCACCATATCTGGCTAAATCTTCATTTACCCTTAAATTCTTTATGCATTTAACTAGGTTAAACTAAAAGTGACCTTTATTAAGTTTATTATACATTTTTTGCACTGAAAAATTCCACAAAGGGAAATTGCAAAATCGTTTGTAATTTAACTTTGAGCTCAGTGAGTACAATCCTAGTCTGCAAACTTAGAGATTCTCTAGTGCTGTCTGAAGACATGGTAGGAATGTTGCAACCACACAAATGTTTGGCAGTTTTGCCCTGTAATCCTAAAGTAAGTGTAAGCAGTGTTCCTTGAGGTTGTCTGTGGTGAACACTCCGGAGATGGAGCAGGGTCTTGGTGTACAGAGATCACAGGGTGTGGTTGAAGATTGTCAACTGAGACCCAAGGGTGGGAATTATTTTTTAAGCACACAAGAATCTATACTGTGGAACTAATGTTGGCTCTTCAGAAAACCTTGAAAAGAAAAAGTCCAGAGAAATGTGTGTTCCTGATTTAAATTGAAAACACTAGCCTCTCTCTAAGAAATAGTTAACGTTTATTTCCTTTGTTTTTTGTTACTAAGGATTAAGGTTTATTTCCTACATAGAGTATATTTGATGAACAGTCATTCTTAAAAGTCATCCCTTTGTTCCAGCCTTTAATGAAAATAACTGAATTTGTTTCCTAACATAAACCCCAGTGCTGTCGGCACCTGCAGCATGGCCTCTTCCCGCAGTGGCTGTCTCTGAAAGATGCAGACTCTGCTCATCCTAAGTAATCACTGCTGAAGTGTGTCTTGCTGCAGGCCACCCCCTCCCCTCCTGGTTCTCTACACTTGTCACGCTCGGGCTTGACTCCGCTGCACCAGAACTAGCTCCTGTGTGCGGGTCTTTCTGGTCCAAGCTATGTGGTGCACATGTGCGTGACAGTTTCCCCAGGCCTGGCGGATATCCAGGAGCATGGTTGGAGGAGGCGTGGGAGTGGGCCTTCTGGTATCCCCAGAGCCAAACCTCCCCTCTGCTGTGCTCTCGGCCCGGATCACCAGTGCAGTCTTCCCTGTCTTATGGAAAAGCTCATTCCCTCATCACTTCTGTCTGCTGAGCCTCTGTCAGGCTGCCCTAGTTCATCTGACATGTTCTGGTGGCTCTGACCTCAAAGAGATGAGGGCAGTAGTGCCTGATGCAGCCTGTGGTCGAGCTGTTGAACGCTGTCATCTGAGCCCTGGTTTCTATTAAGTTAAACTTAGTGGACTAGACAGTGTAGAAGTTGGCTCTGTGGCTCCCAGATGAGTGTGCATATGTGTGGTGCAGGGGAGCTGAAGTGTGTGTGTGTGTGTGTGTGCATGCATGCACATGTGTATTGTTGGGACAGGAGTGGGCTGGAAAGCCTGGGTCCTGAGAACACTTTTGTCTAAGTGCCAAGACGCTCTCTATATTCCTAAGACAATGTAGAAGACCAACACAAAGGTATAAAACAGAGGTTGTGGGTGGCGGGGAAATTTTATAATCGCTTGCTAATTCATCATTACCAGTCTGAAAGTCTCGAGTTTCCGGCTAGTTTGAGTGGAGACCTTGCGTCGCCAACGGTACCCATATGGAACATTTCTGTAAGTTCTGATGATTGCTCTATAGGCCAGATATTAATCTCACTGGAGATGTGCCGGGAAACCCTAGCACTTCCCACCAGGCACCCCAGGAATCCAGAGAGAGAGAGACAGAGATGTGTTTTGGCCTATCATAAATAGATAGATTTGGTACAACCCAGTTAGTAAGCACTGAGCATCCCCCTGTACTAATCCGTCAGGCAGTGAAATGTTGCAGCTTTTCTGCCGACCAGTTTATGCTCTGCTTGGGGAGAGCCGAATGATGCATCTGCTAGAGAGAATGAAAACAGCAGACTCTGTGCCGGCCTGAGACGATCGCCTTTACCTCCCCTAGTTACCACCCAACTCTGGCTACTTTAGAAGTGCTTCTGTGTTCTCCCACATGGTCCTGCATCCGGCAGCAATAACCTGGCTCTTGGGATTGGGTTGGGGTTTTCCCTTGTGGCCAGGGTCTTTGATTGAGAGGAGAAACAGCAGCAGCTGGCACCCCCTTGGTCCTTGTCCAGATACTGGGTTGAAATGTTAGCTCCAGGCTTTGCTATTCCCAGGTGTTTCCAGCCTAGGAAAGAAGACACAGACATGTTGAGAAGATAGAAGAGGGAAGGTACTGAGCCTGAGACCCAGGTGCCTTTTCCTGAGGAATTGTCTGAAAAGGTGAAACAAAACCAAACTACCACGTCTAAGTTGGCATGCGGGAGGACAGGTGCAGGTACTGGGGCTGGTTTCGAAGTGGTTGGCTGGCTCCTGGGAGAGTGAGATAGCTAAGACTTGACGTTCCCCAGTTTTCTATAGGACTGTGAGAAAAAATTGCTTTTAATTATGTTAATTACAACAACAGAGCCTTTCGCTTCTCGGGACAGCTTTTCATCTTCAAAGGGTCTCCCTGATAGAGCATTAGCGGTTCACATGAAAGTCTCCAGAGTTTGAGAACTGAAGTCAGAGGGGCCCTAGCTGTGTGGGCTGAGGGCTGAGCAGCAGCCTGCAAAGCCAACGCCCAAGGGATGATCTCCTTCCTTCCTGGGGGAGGGGCGGGTCCAGGTAGGGGAGTGCGAGTCGCCGATGGGTTGGGGGGCTGGAAATAGCGCGGTGGCCTCACTGCAGTTCCCTTGACTCCTTCTCTTGGAGTTGTCAGATAAAATCAAGAACTTCTAGTTCTTGAGATTCAGATAACCTGCAAAGATTGCTGAGTGTATTCATGTATTTGTTATTCACCTGAAATTCAAATTTAACTGGATGTCCTGTATTGTTTGCTAAATCTGGCATCCCCAAACACCAAGGCCCTCCCAGCCCTGTCTCTACCAGACAGACGCAGACTGGCGAGGTCAGCAAGTCAGGGCGTGTCCCCCCTGGGGCTCAGGGAGCCAGGACTCCCAGATCTGCCCAGGCCCAGTCTTTCCCACCTTCTTGTGGGAATGTGAGAAACTCCTTTCAGCTCTAGTGGTCACAACTCAGGGACTGGACAAACAGAGAACCCATCCTCCCCGACTCCTTTCTTTGCCTTGAAATTTCAGAGTGAAGCAACACCAGGAATAGGGTCCCCCAAGCTCGCCCACCCTCCCAGCTGTCTTCCCTTCTCCATGCTCTGGCCTCTACCCAACCTCACTGTGCAAGGAGAAACCCTGGGACCACCAGCCACCAGTGCTTCAAACTGTTGGGGTGGAAATTCCTCTGTGACAGAAACCAGAGAGAAATGGTCACTGGGCTGAGATCAGCTTCCTGCTCAAGCAGAGGAATCTGGGCTGCCAGGACGGGTCTGGACCTGAACTAGATATGCTGCAGTTTTCCCTGGCTGGGTGGGGAGGGGAGGACAGGCTGGTACTTGCACGGCACAGAACAGTAACTGGGAGGTTGCCACGTCTGCTCCAGCCAGAGCGAAACTCTGAGGGCCTCCAGACTTAGATACACTCCCAGAGAAGTTCCCAGGCCCCCAAGCCCCAAATCTGGCCCCTGGGCTCCATCAGGGTCAAGGACAGGGTGACTTACCATCTTCATACCCCCCAGACAGGCAGAGGGTCACACGCATTCACCATTCACGTCCTGTGATCTACCTCAGGCCTCTGGGCAAGATTAACATTCCGACGCCAGCCCCTGGTTCCTCTGCATGACCTCATGGAAAGGCGGGCCACTTCCTTACTCACCGGCAACTCTGGGACCCTGGGGAAATCCCACTGACAAGTTAAAATTTTAAAATCTCCCGACAAATTTGCAAATAAAACCATTTAAGGAAAATGCAAGTGTCCAAGTGCTGATCGGCTGGTGATGCCATACAAGGTGTTCTGATGCTGAAAGGGCAACGTAACTGAGCCCCAACTTTTCCCCAAGGAGGGGACCCTGGGAAGAGCTCAGAAAAGCTCACGTTGCTCAAGTACTTGTAGAGAACTGCGCTGGAGAATGACAGCAACACCTTTCCCAGTGAGTTTCAGCAGTTGGTAAAACTTGCCAATGTCCCTGCCTGCTTTACCCTAAACCACAAGGGTATATCAACAAAGCGCGTTGTGCTGGGCTCCTGGGCTCCATTCAAATCATTACCTGCCGGTTATGGAATCCGTGGCACACTGATTCTTTATTAAATGTTTATTGAGTGGCTGACTAGAGCAAGGGAGGCAGTGAGAAAGGAAGGCAAAAAGGAAGGATGGAGCCATTTTATTTCACCTGAGATCTAGTAGAAATCCTGGCTCTTATTCTAAAAGCTTCTAGTGCTGGTATCGTGTTTCCTCAGGTACCCTTCTATAGATCTACTATTTTCTCACCTTTCACTTCTATTTATGGCGGCAGCAGGGCCCAGCTCTGCTGAGAAAGTTTTATAAATAGTGAACCAGATCAAAAGATCTTCAAATTTTCCTAGCTATCCCAAGGGACTTTGTTACTTAGGCACCTGGCCAGCGCGGATCTGATGGGTCCTTCTTTGGCTTTGAAAAGCCAGGGAGCTACAGCTGCCCCTAGCAGCTCATCATTAGGCAGATGTCACTGTGCTTGGGAGGGACAGGTGGCATGTGGGCTGCCTTATCTTGGATTTCTAGGTCTGAAAAGATAGAGAGACAGCGAGAGAGAGAGAGAGAGAGAGAGAGAGAGCGAGCGAGCAGTCCCAGACTCTGGAATCAGGAGTGGCATCAGAAGTTTTCCTGGGGATTAAAACCAGCTGCAGCAGCCACGCACAGGATATTAGTAATGTGCAAACAGCCCTAGGTTGGGGGCGTGTGTGGCTGAGACCCAGATGAAGACATCTTTCCTCTTATTTCAGCTCTTTTATGGATCACAATGTCTTTGTTTTTGTTTAACTAGGGATTGAACCAAGGACCTTTGCACTGAGCTGCATCCCCAAGCCCTTGTAAAATGTTAAAATTTTGGGACAGGGTCTCACTGTGTTGCCCACACCAGGCTTAAACTTGTAGTCCTCCTGCCTCATCCTCCTGGAGTGCTGGATCACAGGCCATACCACTGTGCCTGCCATACATCAATCTATCTACTAATATTTTGAAGTTCAGAAATTTGGGCTTGAACCCAACCGTGGCCACTTTCCTGGTAACCTTGTGGGTTGTCGTCTATAACTCTGTGTCTCTTCATGTGTAAAATAGAAATGCTAATATATATTGCACACCTAACTTGTGCCAGGCCCTGACAAGTTGGTGGCAAACGAGATGGACAAAACCCCTGTTCTCTTGAAGCTTATTTGCACTCCAGGCCTCTGTGTCTTGTATGGCTGTCATCACAGTGGGATACCTTCTCCCTTTAGAGAGAAAGCATGCTTGCCGAGTCGCTGCCACTCTCACTTTTCTAGACTTTACTGTTCAGTCTACACAGTATTTTTGTTTACCTGAAACATTTTAATAACCCTCTGCTGTGAATGTGAGGAAGCTCAGCCCTTTGATATGACATTCAAGGCCTTCAGGGTCTCTCTAGCCTAACTGATCACTGCAAATGCTACACACCAGCCAATCCATGCGCTACCTCTGAACCATTTCAATACAGTTGCCAAAAATGGTTTTTATGCTTCCATTTTTCTGTCCAGAAGACTTATATTGACTTTTAAGGATCAGCTTAATCACCCTTCCCCTTGTGAAGTTTTCTTCTGAGGAAATATGGTCTGGAGATCCTTAAGATGCCAGGGTCTACTGGAGATTTTAGTTGGGTCTAGGAGTCTTTCAGGTGGTGATAAGATATAAAAACCCTCAGTTTTCCCAATAAATGAAGATGAAGCTTGGACATTAGGAGAAGTAATGTCTACAAATGAAATTAGATAATGTATTAGCACAATAATATTCCAACTGGTGGAAACTTCATGAAGGTGGATCAGCAGGTACATGGTATATTCAAGGAGGTTAGATTAAATATGGTTCAAGGTGGAGGAATGGGATGAGATATAGTTTGAAAAGTAGGTTAAGGTTCAAAAGAGGCCTCCAACCGGTTTCTCTGGCTGGCACTTTTCTCCCTTCTAAAACACAACAGCCAGTGTGATCCTGCCAACAAGCCGAGACTTATCACTCTGCTCAAAAGCCTGCAGTGGGACCCTATGGCTCTGGGTAAGAGGCAGCCGTTGTTAATTCTCAGGTCTCACATTCTGACACATTCCTCACTCACCATTCAGTCTGCTCCAGCCATGCTGATATCCCTGCCCATATTTAGCAGTCAATCATGCTCCTGCCACAGGGTCTTTTCACTTGCCAGTCTCTCTCTGAAATATATTCCCTCTGACATCCACATCTCCATCCATCACATTCTTGGGTCTCTGCTCAAATTCTATCTTCCTTCTGGTTAGTCTATTAGAAATGTTACTGCACTCATGCTGCCTCCTATCCTCCTTCTTCTTAGGAATTAACACCAATAACGTGCTTTCTTTATGTTGTACATTGTCTGTCTCCTCCACTAGGATGTAGGCCCTGTGAGAGCAGAAATTGTTATTTATCTGCTTCATGGATACATATGCAGCATTTAGAACAGAGCCTGGCACCGAGTATTTCCACAGTACACATATATTGGGTGAAGGAATAGAGTTTTTTATTCAACAAACATTAGGAAATCATGAAATGTTCTTGAGCTGGAAACTGGTGGATCAGAGATCCTGAGGGCTGTCGGATAGATTGGGGTGGAGCTGGGAGCTGGGATAGGAAGTGATCACAACAGTAAGAGAACAAACACAGAAGTGGGCGTTTAAACAGAGGGCCTGGGTAGGAACATAAGGAGACACAGGGGCAGGAATTTCAAAAGGGCAGGGATTTTCTCTGCTGTATAGTAGATGTTCAATAAATATTTACCTAAAGATGAAGGAAAGGATAGTGCTTGTTATCTCACATGGGATGGGTCCAGAGTTCTGGTCAGGTTTTGTATTAGAAAGATTTAAGTCCCTTTTGCTTCTGAGGGTCCTCCCAGCCAGGACATACAAGAGATCAACACTGAACTCTTGGATTTCTGTGTGTCTCCTTTCCTTCTTTGGCTGGGCTAGCCCTCCATGGGCATCTTAAAGGTAGCTCAGATTCTTGCATCTTAGCTTGCTCAAAATTGGGATTTAAACCCCAGGAAATGCAGTGGATTTGAGCTACCAATGCCTAGCAGCAGGGACTAGAATGGAGAACCTCTTTGCATTGTGGAACTGAAGTCTCAGGTACCATGGGGAAATGAGTGTGGATGGGAGTCCATAGGACTTCGATGGGCAGTTCAGAGCCACTTTGGAAGTGGAAGTCCCTGTAGACTCCCTCTGTTCCTTTGTGACACAGCTGGAGTGTTACTGGCTGGGTCAGTCCCCTTGAGATTGGGCATCTGCACTGCAGTGAGGGCAGAGCCCGCGGTGCAGCAGTGAAGAGGCAGGGCTGTGCCCTGGCCACGGAGTATGCATTATTCTCTCTTTTCTTTGTCCTTTAGTAAGCCACATCACAAGGGAATTATTCACTAGGCTCTGAAAGCCACACTTGTGCCTTGCTCCCAATCCAATCAACACAAACAAAATGTTTCATAGACTTTCTGCCTCAAACATATACATATCGAGGGCTGGGGGTTTAGCTCAGCAGGCATAAGTGCCTGCTTGGCAAACACGACGTCATGAGTCCGTGGCAGCAAAAACAAAACAAACACGATGTCATGAGTTCGTGGCAGCAAAAACAAAACAAAAAACCGTATCAGAACACATGTCTAAATTTCATGACTTTTTGTTATGAGAATACCAGGGGCCTAAACTCTGCCATATTCTTGGTAAAGATGGGGGTGTCAGTGGGGAATACAGGAGTGGAGAAAAGTAACATTGGCTGAGGCTTGTGGATATTTTATTTCCTTTAATCATCTTGTCAATCCTGTGAGAGAGGCAGTATTCTCATTTGGGAGATGCCTGACCCGAGGATTGGAAAATTAGGGAAGGGAGATTTGATATAACCGTGACTCTTCCCAAAGCCCAGTGTGCTTTTTGGAGGGTCTCAGTGCCACACATAGAGTCTCATCACAAAGGAGGGCATCGTTGGGGGTGAAGGTGTTTGGGGCCTCTGTTCAACTCCTTCATGAGTGCGCCGTCCTCTTCCATTTTTAAAGTAATGATACAAGTATTTTGATAAATCTTATGCATATCGGGAGAAGAGACAAGATGGCGGACTGGTAGGTAGCAGGAGAGAGACCCTCTCTGAGAGAGACAGCTCAAATGCCAGAATAAAACACCCTGGAGAGACCCAAACAGAGAGAGATGGACTCTCTCAACCCAGAAAGAAACTAAAGCGCAAAACCCGCTCGAATAAGAGGTCCTGGGGCTACTATTAGTGAAGATAAGATCAGCGAGCGTGGCACCTGCCTCGAGATGCCTGAATTCTGCCCGACCTGAACAAGCAATCCGCAACGAAGCAACTGGCTTGAGCCACCGGAGCCCGGAGCTGAACAGCCCGGCGTGCAGCTCGCCGGGACCGGCACTGCACACGACCCACCCAGAGGCACCGTGAATTCCCACCTCAGCCGTGCTGAAGTCGGAGTTCGGGCAGTCCAGCAGTTCTCGGGGACATGGTGAGTGATGAGAATAAGACCCTCCCACGGGAAAGGGGAAACCAACTGGACGACATGTTGGATTTGGGCAGGACAGCCCTAACTCCATAAGGAAGTGGCTTCAGCTGGCTAGTCCCCTCGCCGAGCGGATTGGTGGAATCTGCTTGAAATAGGCCACGCCCCTGGCGGGGACCCAGTTACTTCCCTGAGA